>PVJD01006924.1:0-91153 GCA_004026545.1 Mormoops blainvillei | reverse complement strand
TATGACCTCGCCATGAATTTGGTGATTGGAAGGTAGAGGTCCAGACTCTTGGACCAGGAATCAAGGCATCATTAAATAACTTTTCCTTATGAGGAGCTTTGTCTTAGGTCTGTATTCATGAGAAAATAGTTTTGTGGCTTCTTCAAGTTGCCTCTTTCCGTCTCTCTTTCCCCGGCCTGACTCCCCATCCTCCTTCCAGTGCCAGCTGCACAAAGATGAAACTCTGGAATTGCATTGTCCTGTAGCCACATGTGGCTATTTACATTAAAATTAATTAAAGTAAGGTAAAATTTTACCTTAGGGCAACACAGTCCAAGAGAAATTATAATTTCTCAGTCATATTAACCACATATCAAAGGTGTTCAAAAGCCGCAAGCATCTATAGCTACCATAAGGGACAGCTCGGAAACATTTCCATCATTCAAAAAAAGCTCTATTGAACTGTGTTGCCCTAAGTGAAAAGGAAAAGTGGAGAGCTCAGGAAGACGGTAGTAATTTTAGAGAAAGCACCAATAACATCCAAACCAGCCATATAGAGAGGAAAAGAAATATTTTAGCAGGAAGTTGCCACAGCACAGACAACTAATCAACCAGGAAAAGGGGATATAAACTGTGGGGCAAGGGTACAAGCTTTGGGACCAGAATCTGGGTTTCATCCTGGTTCTACTACCCACCAAGTGTGCAACCATGAACAAGTTGTGTGAACTTTCTGAGCCTCAGTCTTTTCATCATGGAAATAGTTGTAGTAATAGTTCTTATGCCATTAGAATTGATGTAAGAATTAATGAGATAATTAATATAAAGTGCTTAGCATATGGAAAAAGGGAAACAACAGTAAAATGAGTTGGCGTATGTGAGGAGGGAGAGGAGAAGAAATTACAAAGAAGTAGAGGGAAGAACATAGAGATAAGACAGCTGATCTGGGAGGAAGAAATGTCTAGAGGATTACAAAATGGGGCTGAGCAGGGAGTATTTTATGGTGGCCGGAGAGCCAACAGCCCACAGGACAGAGCAACAGAAGGCAGCTGGACCTTCAGAAAACTGAGGGGAACAAGAGAAAGATCTTCTGTCCTCAGGACTTGAGAAGCTCAACCAGGCAGTGGCAACAATCACCTGTGATGGCCAGTCTCTTCCTGCTCATTAGCGTTTAGCTGTGTTTACATTTATGCCAATGATTGTGTTCAAGAGACCCAGAGAGGTGTGGAACAGGTGTGGCTTTCCTGGGGCAGGCAG
The DNA here is from genome assembly GCA_004026545.1 of Mormoops blainvillei. Taxonomy (NCBI): domain Eukaryota; kingdom Metazoa; phylum Chordata; class Mammalia; order Chiroptera; family Mormoopidae; genus Mormoops; species Mormoops blainvillei. The sequence continues at coordinate 89,920 of PVJD01006924.1, read as the reverse complement.
GTGAGCCAGGAGGAGCTGGGGCTGGAGGAGCCAAACGTCAAGACGATGCCGGGCATTAGGGTAAAGGGAAGGGGAGGATGCTCAGCACCATTGCACTTGAACCTTATAACAGTTCTGAGGCAGATACCCCCATTTTGTGGAAAAGAAACTGGGGCTCAGCTGGGTGAAGGAGCTTGCTCAGGGTCACACAGCTAGTAAGTGACAGATTCAAGATCCCAGTCCTGGTCTGTTGGATAGCAAAACCTATGCAAATCTGCTGTGGAAACCTTAAATTCTGAGGAAGGCAAAGAATAGAGATCTGCAAAGAGAATTTGAAGAAAGGTGGCATTACATTCATTCACCACTACTGAGGTCCAATACCATTGTTAATGTGGTGGGGTCACAAACATGAATAAGACAGGCTCCTTGTCTTTAAGGTGCTTGCATAGCAGTGAGGGAGGCAAACCAAGGGCAAAATAAGAACAACAAAAGGTAAAATGTTCAAACTCATCTATTCAAGAAATACTGGTTTTATTGAGTCCCTACTATGTGCTAGGTGCAATGCTAGGCCCTGGGGATGATATGGTATGCTATAGTAAACTGTTCACAAAAATGGCTGCATTTTCCCATTCCCAATATTCACATCTCTTTGCAGTGGGACTTTGGAGCTACTCCCATTAAGAGATTGTATCTATTTCTCCACCTTTTGAATCTTGGCGGACTGCGTCTTGGCCATCAGAAAATGATGGAAGTGATATATCTTTTCCAAGTCTTTCGAGATGCCTGGTACCTTTCCAGTCTTACTCTTAAAATACTACAGCTGCTATGCAAACACACCCTGCCTAGCCTGCTGAATGTGTGTAATGAGAGACACATGGTACATTCACTGTCATTGTCCAGTCTATGGCCAACCACCTGCCAGGCAGATGAATGAGGTCATTTTAGACCAATCAGCCCCAGCTAACCCAGTAACTGATGCCAGACCCATGAGAGAGCCCAGCCAGATCAGCAGAATTCCAGCTGACTCATAGACACATGAGAAATAATAAATGAATACCCTTTTAAGCCACTAAGTTTTCAGTTGGTTTGTTTCACAAAAATAGCTAATCAACACATGAGCAAAGCATTTACCTGTTCTCAAGAAGCTTATAGTCCAATGGAGGAGACAAACTTTAATCACAGAATCCTACAGATATATATTAAGGGAAAGGAAGTGGTCACTAAGCCACCTCCTGCATTCACACTACGTGTAGTCTCCTCCCTCACTGAACTGCGTTGGTCTGCTTGACCCATAGCATAGTCTTCTGAAGAGACGATGTCTCATCTGTGAGATTAGGTCACAGAAGACTGCAACCACTCTTTTGGGTTTCTCTCTCCTTCTGACCATTCAGTTTGGGAGAAACTAGCTTCCATGTCCTATGGTCTCAAGCAGCCCATGGAGAGGTCATGTGGCAAGGACCTCAGGCCTCCACCAACAGCCCAAGAGGCAGTAAGGCCTACCAGCCACCAAGTGAGTGAGCTGGGAAGGGGATTCCCAGGCTCCAGATGACAGAAGCCCAGGCAGTGACTTGAATGTAACCTCCCGAGAGAGCCTGACCCAGAACCATTCGGCTAAGCTACTCCCCAATTCCGAATCCAAAGAAACTGTGAGATAACACATTTTTGTTGTTTTAAGCTGGTAGCTTTTGGGGCAACTTGGCACATAGCAACAGGTAACTAGCAAAAGGAGTTAGCTAGATAAAGCAAAGGGAAGAAGTAGAATGTTCCAAGGAGAGGGAGGAGTATGACCAAAGTTCCCAAGGTAGGAGGGAATATAGTACATTTGAGGAACTTAGAGAGAACAATGTGGCAGAAGTTCAGAGAGCAGGTGTGGCACCACATGAGACTGAAAGGTCAGTGGGGACCGGAGCCATTGGACGTGGCCTTGTGGGTCTTACTAAGAAGTTTGCCTTTAGGAACAACAAGAACCACTTTCTTAGAGGACCAGCACTGGGAACTCGAAGGAAGTCCAGATTCTTAGGCTAGTAAGAAGAGGACAGCAACACAGTTCTAAGATGTATTGTCCTTCTTTAGCTTTACTCATGAATTGTAACTGTTAGAGTTGGGAAAACCCTTTAGAAACCAAGTCGACTGTCCTGATCTCCCCGGGACACCCATCCAGATAACCTGGGGGACAGTGATGTGGGGGGATGATGGGTGGGCAGCAGAGGAGGGAGAGAGTAAAGAAAGAGTGTGGAAAAGAGGAAAGTAGAAAAGTGGCAAGACAGAGGAGACAACAGAGGAAAAGGGAGATGCTGAAGAGAGGGAAGTGCAGTGTAGGGGAGAGGAAGGAGGGGCAAGGATGGAGAAGGAAGGAAGGAGTAGGTACCACAGAAAAGCCCAGGGAGTTTGCCAATGGTCACTTAAAAAAGAACTGGAGATGTAAAGAGGAATTAGGGAGCCTTTAGAGGCACTGGTGTTCAGAAAGCCTGGAGAACTCAGCCGTGGAAGAGTAGATGTTAAGGATTCAAGAAATGGCAGGATCACTTTGGTGGAAAATAAATGTACTGAGAGCAGAAGGAGTTAAGTGGGTGAGGAGAGCAGCTAACACGGACCTAGAAAGCAGTCATGGCTCAGGGGTTTGAACTGACCGCCGGGTGCTGGGCTGCGAACCACACGCCATCACTCGGGGCTGCCTGTGGCTTGTGGAAGGCCTGCCAGCTTTGGGTGATTCTTCTCAGGTGTTACAGGTGCCTTTAGGAAAGAGTAGTGAGACTTGCAGCCTGATTTCTGGAGATGTGGGGTTTGGGGGCAGAGCTCAGGGGGCAACTCAGTCTTTGCACCAAGTTTTCCCATGAGCCTCCTAGAATAAGTTTTCTCCAAGCTGGTGGCTTTGGGGCTTTAGTTCTCTCTATTCAAAAGTGCTTTTTGAGGGACAAAGGAAGAGGTGGCAGACACCTGGCCACGGTGGGCAGGGAGGAAGGCTGCTCTAGCCACCGCTGTGCCAGGCACAGCAGAGCTGTGCTTGCGCAGCTTCTAGGGCCCCTCCAGCAGGGGCAAAGGCAGAAACAAGGGCCGCGGGTCCAGGGGAGGAGGCCACTTCTTGTCCAGCTTCTGTTGGTTCTCAACCTTTCTACCCACAGTCCCATCAGGAGTGGATTTATACTGAAAAGTAACGGGGCACCTGGAATCTCATTTCATTCCTTTGTGGATTTAGCCAAGCTGGCCTAACTTTTTTCTCCAGTGAAAGGAGTCTAAAGATATGCGTGTTCCCCCAAACAGCTTTGCAGAAGGAAAGCAAAGAAAATGTAGCATTGAGCAGAGCTATCCATTTTGTGACTTGATTATAGAAAGATAATTTTCTCTCTCTCTCTCTCTCTCTCTCTCTCTCTATATATATATATATATATATATATATATATTTATATATACTTGAGATAGCGATGTGATAGAATTCCTTCAAGGAAATAGTTACCACTGAAATAGTGTTATAGGAGAAAAATTTCAGTCCTTACAGGGGAGGGCTGTGTTGACCAGGGAAAGAACTTTTTCCACAAGTCTAAAATTCATAAGTGATAAGTAGAATTTAAAAAAATACAACAGTTTTCCCAACTGAAGGGCCTTCTTTTTTCTCTTTCTATCGCTAGTCCAGGAGACAGCCCCCTTCCTCCTTCCTGCTGTTGTAAGGGGGAACTGAAGGGGGGGCTGCCTGCTGAGCACGCATCGCCGTGGATCCTCACCTAACACCAGAAGCTGGAGACATCCTTACACAGGGTCACCTACACTGAGTTCCGGGAGCCACAGCAAACACCTGCACAGAGCGCAGCCCACTCCACTGAAGCACAGGGGACCCATTTTAAGACGAAGCGTGTGTCCGGATGTTGGTGTTTGCTCAAAACCACTTCCCAGTTAGGCAGATTCATTGGCCCCTCTCTCCCTTGAGTATGCTTTGAACAGACCGCAGACTGGGAGATCAGAAAGAAGGGAAAAGAAGTGTGGCTGTAAATCAGTGTAGCTTCTCTAACTCTTCAGGTCAGAAAGCCTGCTGAAAGAAGGAGGGAGCCATCCCCACCTCGGGAAGGCCTGGTGTTACCACACGCGCCTGAACAGTTAGGAGCTCTCTGCTCACAAGGCCTCTGGACACCTCCGTGTTCTTTTCTCCTCCATGGCTTTGAACCAGATGCTCTTGTTAGGAAAAAAGTTCTAACGTCAGCTGGCCCTTCCTTGTCTAAACACAACGAAGTTTTTTTTTTCAAGTGATCATGGCTCTTCTTTTAGTGATTCTTTCCACTGTCTTCCAATGGGCAACCGGTTCTCCTGACACTAAATTTGTGACCTCTGTTTTTAACAAGCTTGAAGCTTAGAAGCTGATCTCCTACAAGCATCAACAAAAAGCGTCCGGGTGTTCTAATCAGTGCCTGTTCTTGCTGCAAAGCAGAACAGCCTGCCAGCCTCCTCCTGCCCGTGCACTGGGCATGGTCCTGGGAAGCGCCGAGGCCACCCCAGGGGCCCCTGTTTCTTTGGAAAGAAAGAAGCACTTCCAGTCACTAAGGTGTTCAGAGGATTATTGCAATGATCATGTCCATGTAAATATCAATGTGGTTTGTGAATATGATGTTATAGGAAAGGCTTTATAGTGGTGACGTTTGAAAAGACTGAAGGGGGAACTGAAACCAGTTTCGGTCCGTTAAAAACTTCTTTCGGACAGCACGGTTTCAGAATTTGCAGCTCAAATTTTGTTTTTCTTTCAAAGCTCTTTACATCTTCTGAGGGTAATGGATGCCGAGGAGAGAATTTGAACTAAAAACATGGAAATGAACAAGAGCATAACAATTTACAATGGCTGCGTTTGGGAAAAGGGAAGGTGAAACTATGAGTGTTAGCAGCAAAACCAGGCAAAGCCAGACGGGGCACCTTGGAAATGGAGTTAAGATGGTTTTTGGATTCATCCTACTACCTCTGACACAGAGTGTTTAATTTAATATTAGTTCCATCCATTGGAGCCCAGATACAGGTGTTTGGGCTTTAAAAGATTCTGGAGCAGGGTGAGAAGTGGCTTGATGACAGAGTTGAGAAGTCTGCCCATTACTGAAGGTCATGGTTCAGGGGATAATTCTTGACTTATTCTTTTCTTCATTCAAGTTCTACACAAATGAGCAGTAAAAAAAAAACCCGATGCTTATCTCCTTCCTTTATTTTAGCAGCGCTTGAAGTTCCATTTCCTTTTCGAAAACTCTGATTCAATGGCTGGAAGAATGCTTTCCTCACCCCTCCCCCTCCCATCTATGCGGGCAATTTTCTCAACTCCCCCTTCCCTCACCACCCTGCCAAACACACTGAATTCATTGCTTTTACACACTGCCATTTATTTGCTCCTTTGTTTATTTTGCATATGTGAGTCACCTGTTGCTTAAGTAAGATTTAAATCTGGCCTGAGTTGCTATGGTTAGCTTTTGATTATTCCCAGAAGAAAAATAGTGTGTCATATTCATATAACCATATAATATTATTATTTTTTTACTTTTGATGGTAACACTTGGCTAATCATTAAAGCATGTGGTGGTCATCACCTTCCAGCCTCAGCTCTGAATGATCTATGGCTTGGGGGCTGTCAGAACCATTATCTTTGTCATCATCATCATCATCACCATCATTTAAAAACATGATTATTTAGCCCTGGCTGGTGTGACTCAGTGGATTGAGCACCGGCCTGCGAACCCAAGGGTCACCAATTTGATTCCCAGTCAGGGCACATGCCTGGGTTGTGGGCCAGGTAAAACACATTTATGTTTCTCTCCCTCTCTTTCTCATTCCCTTCCCTTCTGTCTAAAAATAAATAAATAAAATCTTTAAAAAAATAAAAAGACATGGAGCCAATATGATAATAAAAACAATAAAACAAAAAAACCCCACCACGATTATTTAATCTGGATTATACACATCTACTACATTTGAATAATTGTTATTGTTTTTTATTATTCAAAATTTTGTTGTTTCCTTTTTGTATCTTATTACTAATACAGAACAGAAATTTTGGAAGATAGAAAAACCCTTTTGGTGTTCTTACTTTTAGCATATTTTTCAATGTATATAGATTTATTTTCTTTCTTTCAATAATAATGGTATATTGTAGTTTGTTTTAGAGTCTAATAATGATCATGGATATATTTCCATATTACTGTTCTTCTGTAATAAAGATTTTAATGGCTATGTAGTATTCCATTATACAGATTTTATATAACTAATTTCCCATTATTGAACTTTTATTTATCAAACACTTATATAAGCACTTAATATACACCAGGCATAGGCATAGTTCTAAGCCCTGCATAGGTATTAATTCATGTAGCCTTAATAATAACCCAATGAAGTAAGTACTGTTATTATCCCCATTTTGCAGATGAGACAAGGAGAGGTTAAATAACTTTTTCAAGGTCACGCCACTTTATAAATGGCGGAACCTGATTCAAATTCAGACAATTGGGCTCCAAGACTGTTCTCTTAATCACCACAATTTGTTTGCCTCCCTCTACCTCTACGGAAAAGTAAAGACCTTCCTTTACCTGGGAGAAAGACTTAATCTATGTAAGATTGCTCTGGCCAAAAGGGAACTGCTGTCCTGTGAGTCAGTGTTATTGAGAATTAAGTCATCAGCTGTTGAGACAGCCAGCGAAGAAGCTTCTGGGTGGGTTGGGCAGTGTTAGCTCCACAGCGCCAGGAAGGCAATCCCAGAAGATGCCACAGACCTGCGTCCGGTCAGCCTCTGGGGTTACTCACCCTGTGGCAGAACCACGGGAGCTGCCCCAGCCTTGCCTAAGCTAGCGTAACTTCCTCCCACCAAACTGAGAAGGCCTTTCCTTTGCATTTTGGAGGAGCTGCTGCATTTGACCCAAGCCAGCCTCAGGAGGCGGGGCACAGGCAAGGAAGGAACATCTGGCCTACCGCTCTTGTGCCCCACAGCTTGGCAATGTTGAGCCAGTGGAAACTGCAGCTGGGCCATGGGGTTGTGTTGATATAGCCTGCGAAGTGACTCCTGGGACACCAGAGCTTAGGAGAATCCCCTGACTAATCCACAGAGGCCCCAGGGCTATTGCTTCCTGGGTGATTTCTGGATCCTTACTCATCATAGCCTCGAGACTGGGTTTCCTATCCCCTCCCTCCTAGCAATAATAATATGAAGTCATAGCTAACAATGATAATTGTTCCATTTTACTTATTTAATTCTCACAACAGCACGATGAAGTAGAACAGTAGTTAACAATAATTATCTTCATTCTAGTGAGGAAGAAAGGGAGCCCTGGAGAGGTTAGATAACCTGGCATAAGGGAAAGGGCGTACCGTATGGGGAACACTGTGGGGCAGTGACCTTGACTTGAACCCGCACAGGCCAGAACACTCTGGGCCTCACAAGGTAGCCGTGGCTGGAAGGGAAGCATTAGTTGAGCCATCTTACTCCCCTTATCCCATCACTTCTGGGAAGAGATGGTCTGAAGAAACAAGAATTTGATGAGGGAGAGCGTTAAAGAATTTGATGACGGAGGCGATTACAGGTTGTATTTTATATAAGCACCTTAGGCAACTGTTTGCAAGAGCTCAGAGAAGATTTATATGGAATAACATTCATGCATTCCTCCCTGGGAGGTCTGTCAGTTTGCCTTTATTCTGCCTTTTAGAAAAGAACCTGCAACACACAGACACCCCATCCAAAGTCAACATCACAGGATAAATTGGCCTGGGGAGCCATGATTATCACCGAGGTACCTGCCCCTCCGAATGCTCAAGATCAGGATGTTTAGATACTGCACAGTCCAAGAAGCGCTCGTCCCCACAAAATCCCCACACCCTGGCTTCCCACTCATGCTAAGACTTCGCCCCTTCTGCCAGCTGGAAACAACCACGGTGGAGCCTGAGTCAACCTCCCAGTTTAGGAAAATCATTGGTTTAATTGGATAACAGTCTAAAGAGTATAGAAAAGGTGCTTTAAATAGAATTAGGTAAAATTGGCCCAAACCGGCTTTCCTATCAGTACATTAGTATTCAGTTTTGTTTTGTTTTAAAAAAAAAAAGGTGCATTGATTTATCTGCCGAAGTCCTTGAGGAAAAGCAAGTCATGAAAAAATGAACGTGCAATGCCCAGTAGGCTTTAAAAAATAAAAACAAAGAGTTGCTGCTACCCCAGTCAGAGCCATAGTAGTGTCAGTGCCTGGATTAATGAAGTAGTTTCCTCTGCAGTCTGTTCTGTCCTCTGTGAGGAGATCAGCCACTGAAAAGTGCAATAGATTGGATCACTCTCCTGCTGGAAAACTTGCAATACCTTCCTGTCACACCTGGACAGGGTCCCACCTTCTCACAGGGCATTCAGGCCCCAGCCCCTGTCTCTCTGGAGAGGCGGTGCAGCCCAGAGCCTGAGTGCTCCAAACCTGCGCCGCCCCGTTGAAACCCAGCTCTGCACCTTTGGTAGCTGTGTGACTTTGGCTAAGCATGTCTAATTCTAATACGGAGTGTTCTCATCCATAAAAGGAAGAGAATAGCACCCACTTCAGAGACGCCTGACCATGGTGAGCGCTGAGTAGCCACCAGCTGTTTTTATTATTACTTTTGACCTAAGTCACTGTTCTCCATTCTCCACACTCTCCAGCTCATTATACTCCACTCACACTCATCTCCTTTCTTTTCCCCAAATTTGCTAAATTCACGTCTACATTCAGACCTTTGCTCTCGAGTGTCTAGAACTCTCTGCCCACTCCACCCAACTCCAGATCTGCGAGGGGTTGTTTTCTTCTCATTTTGGGATTTGAACTCAAGGCACCTCCTCAGAAAGGCCTCCCTGACCACCCAATCTACATCAGTCCCAAGTCACCCTCTAGCTTGTTGAAATGTTCTTTATTTATACCACTAGATACTAGCCACGTGTGGCTCTTCAGCGCTTGAAATAGAACTAAATGTTTACTTTTACATAATTTTAAAATTTAGACTTAAATTTAATCACCAGTGTGGCTAGTGGGTGCCACATTGAATAGCGTAGCCCGAGCCCCTTACCTGACCTTTTCATCTTCGAAGACTTCTTCCTCCCTGAACTTACCTTGCTCATTCCATACCTGCTTCTTGTGGTCTGCCTCCGCACCTGGAGCATGAACTCAGTGGGAGTTCATCGCCTTGCTCAATACTGTGTCTCATCATATCTGTGAATGAGTCTGGGTCTTGGCAAGGTCTCATGAAGACTGTTGAATGAATGAATGAATGGATGAATGAGCATAAAAAAGTACTTTGTAAGCCACAACGCATTATAGAAATATAATATACCTTATCCTTATGTGTAGATATAATTGCAAAGCCTGCTTAGATGTTTCACCTTTTAAAAATCCCTAACATACACACACACACACACACACAGCTGACCTTTAAAAAAAAATAATTTAAAAAAATAGTTTTCTGTTTCATGAGTGTATTCTTCATTTCTCTAAATAAGATGCCTCACTACACAGATAGTTTCTATAATCTACCTCCCCTCTGGTGACTAAAGGACGGCTTGACCTAACCCCAATCCCATTTCCTGTAACTTCTGAGCAGCCATTTTTGCGCTATGGTAGGGCGCACCTGGGAGCGCTTCTGTGAGGCGCAGGTCTCCTGGCCAGCCCTGGACCGCGGAAAGCAGTATCCCTTGGCTGAGCTCTAGGCCTGTTTGCCTGCCTCCCAGAGGCCACAGCTCTGGACTTGGCCAGGATGAGGCCCAGAGCCTCTGAAGTGCGTGGGCAGCCGCCGCTCTGACTGCAATGAAAACATGAGTGTTCCTAAGGGAATTACAGTGTTCTTGAAATTAAAAAGCAAGGTGGGAGCAAGCCCTCTCCTTCCTGTGGGAGTAGCTGAAGCAGAAGTGTGCTGAAATATGATGCCCCAGGCTCCTGGGAGGGCTGGGACCTGGTCATTCCAGTGCTACCACCCGGTGTGTGGTTTCCAAAGAGGGCTGGGGCTGTTATCTGACCTCTAGTCTTAATGAAGTGTTTTGATTTCGTGTCTACCTCTGAGAGAACTCGGTGACTGCAGCAGCAGCAGAGTCAAACCAGGGACAGACAACATTGTTGTCCCTACTGTGCCTAAGCCCAGGGACTCCAGACGCAGGAACTTAGCTTCAGGGCCTGGTGGTCATGACCTCTTCTGTTGCTCAATGCCAGATGCTGGGTCTGGGAACCAGATCAGCTTGCTGTGCAAAGCTGGCCATAGAACTCACCTGACCCTAAGCCTGAGCAGATAAGTTAAGGGCACAGGGAGGAGACAAGTGGTCTGCAGTTGTTTTTAAGACTTTTTTCTGGTCCATGTGGGTGGATTTCTTGTCAATATTCTCCCTCCCTGCATGCATAGTAGCCCCCCACCCCCACATACATCTACACCTAGACACACATTTTCTTCCCATAGCCTCAAACAGGATTCTTGGACTGCGTAAAGGAATAATTAGCCGGGGTTGGGGCTTCAGGAAGGTATCTGTTGCAGTGGTGTAGATGTGCATGGGCGGGGCGGGGGGTGATGTATCTTGACCCCAAGACTTTCCATCATGAGAATTTCTTTCCTAAAGTGCATGTGGGACAGATCAATACCTTTAGGAAATGTTGAGGGGGTTTGTGGATAAAACGTGTGTCTACTCCTCACCCCACTCTAAACCATGGATTCAGGCATGGCCTGGGTTCTTCAGCAACATTCACCAAGCCCCTTCTGTGGATTAGGTCCCTGCGGGTGACACAAGTGCTCTCAGTGGAGAAAGCATCTGTTGGACAGATATCAGATATCGGCTTGGGTGACTGGTGGCTCAGGGACACAGGGTGAGGCTTTTCTGCCTCGGATACCCACTACCTGACTGGTAAGTCGCCAGGAGAATGTTGGGCTCCATGGTCGTCCTCTGTGTCTTGGGGAGCCTGTGGATGCCAATAATAGAAGCGAATTCATGTTCTGAAAGGAGCCCTGGAGGTGGGAGCAGAAAGTGGGCCTGAGATGGGGGCAAAGCCAGCCACCTTGTCAAACAGGCCCCCTGTCACCCAGCCAGCTGCACGCCACCTGTGCCGCTCTGTTTGTATCATGCCTTTTTTCCCCCAGTGGCTTTATATTGTTTTGCTTTTTATATACATTTATTAGTTTTGATTTATCTGTTTCAATATAATATGCCTTTGTGAAGAAACGTCCCGTGGCAGGAACCTGGAGGGCTTTTCTCCTTGCCCAGCCAATGTGACACGTGTGGGGAAACGGTTGTGCGTGGGGACGGCCCACCGACTTCCATTCCAGCCTGGGGAGCTTGTGGCCGTGGCGCATCCCATCACTCAGGGCCTTTCCTCCTCCCCAGAAGTCGCATTTTGGGTCAGGTGACAGGCCTCATGCCCCCTAAGGGAAGCTCTCAATAAAGGGGATAAGTGACAGCAGGGAACATACCTTACGGGCTCATTTCAAGGCAGGCGAAGGATCTCACGATGATAATGGTGTTTATGGTTTTTGAGCATAGACAGGCCGGGTGCTTCGTGCTTCCTGAACATTGTTCTTTCTAAGTTTCAGGGGCCAATCCAAGAGGTGAGTACTCTTTTTATCCCCGTGTTACAGTGGGACAACTGAGGACCAGAAAGAGGTGAAGGAATTTGCCCTAGATCTCACAGCCCTAGGCAGTAGAGCCGGTCCTCCAGCCCAGGATGGGCTGACTGAAGTCTGCACTTTTAGCTGCCATCCCCTTTACCCCCCAGAGAGGCTTCCCCAGCCCCATCCCACTCAGGGGCCAGGGGCACAGCAGATGTCTAGCCAGCCCCTGCCTCCCAATCTGCTTTCCTTCCCAAAAGATCTGAGAGTCAAAAATCCCCTCCACTGATGTAATGTTCCTTCCTGTGGAATCTGCTGAAAGATCACTCCTGTGTCCATTTGTTCTCCGCAGGAGACTCCTGTAGGGGAAAGATTATCAAAATATTTGCCAGCCTTGCAGGGAGTGCTTACAGTCAAGGCTAACCCTGCGGGACGTGAGAGGTGCCACGTTCCTCCTGGCTTCTGTTTGGATCTGCCTGCTGAGGAGTGGAGGGAAAAAGAATTGAGTGGAAGCTATGTTTAGTCATTCCTGAAACCATCAGGGGTGCTCAAGCACAGAAAAGCGTCGGACAAATAAATAGATTTTTAAGAACTTTCTAGTTCAGAGCATTAAGTGGGATCTGAAATCTGAGTTAAATGAAGTACTATCAACACCTGGATTCTTGCGGGTGCTGAGTAAGAGCCCCAGGAAACCCCACATTGGGCCTGGCTCTGCCCTTGGCTGGTGGGCAAATCTCCTGCCCCCCCGGGCTTGCTTCCTCACCTGTAACATGGGGTGGGGGCAGCTAGGAGAGACCATCTCAGAAAGGCAGGACAGTGTCTAGGAGCCAGGCTGTGTGAGTCTGAGTCCAAGTCCCCTTCGTCAAAGCAGAGAGACTGGGCAAGTTCAGTCACCTTCCCGGGTCTCGGTTTCTTCATTTGTACTTTGTGTGCATGTGTATGAGAATTAAATGGATCTCAACATAATGTCCCTGGAACAGTGCTTGGCCATTACATAACAGGCACTCGGTAAACACTGCTATTATTGTTTATAGCCCCTTCCTGCTCTCACATTTTATTAGCTAAACTGTGGGTCTTGGCACGTATTCCCTGAGAGATGATGCTCGGGTCGAGCCGTGGGTTGAGGAGCTGTCTGACGGGAAAGAAGGTTCTTCCTTGCTGGCTCACACATACTCAGGTCATGAATTCTTCTACCCATCCTTCCGCCCCTTCACAAGGTGTAGCTTCTATGCAATGATTTCACCTGTATAAAAATCCCTGGGGGAGGAGGCAGGGAGTATAATTCTCCCCTGAGAGTGTCCTGGAAGTATGAACAGGAAGGCAGAACACTGTAGGATGATCGGCTTCAGCTGTTAAGGCGAAACTCCTCAAGCTTCTTCTGTTCCTTTTCATTATTTTGACTTCTCTCTCCCTAAGAAAGATGCTTTGCAGATGACACATTGTAGGCTAAAAAACACATGTGTCAGAGCCAAGACAGACCTGGAAATTCAAATCAGATCCCTACAGCTTACTGGCTGGCAGGGTTAGTTCTTCTCTCTGAGGTTCAGTTTCTTCATCTGTAAAATGATAATGATATGTATCATTAAGTAAGAAAGGTTGTTATAGAATTAAATATGATCATGTACTTACAGCACAAAATAGGGCCTTGGGAAAGCTAGCTTCCCCGACCCTGCTCTCCCCTCCATATCTGCCTGAGAGGGCCCACCACTTGCCCGCCCACCTTCTACCTCCAGACAAAAGGGCAGGAGGCACTACCTAGGTTTCCTTCCGTTGTGGGCTGTAAACTTTTAGAAGAAGGCTATAATCTCCCTAGAAGTTATTCTGGCAGATTAGAACCTGTGAGCTGTCACCAGGTCTGGATGCTCTTAAGGTGGAGCTGTAAATATTAAAGGAACAAAGAGGGGAATCTCAATAGCGCCTTCTCACCTGGCACTCAGCCACAGACCGGTGGCCTGGCTCTGCAGCCGAGGTCTCTGCGAACAGCTGAGAGCAGTGGTAGTCACAGGGTGGGCTTTAGGAGACCCCCTCTCTTTACTTGGTGTCCTCTACCCTGTTCAGGAATGGGTCATTAGAGATCAGGTGGATGGGCTCACAGTCGTGAACATACTAGCCTTCTCTCCTCTGGCGATGGCAGCTTTGGATGGCTGGAGGTGAGCTAAGGGACTGGGATGGTGGTGACGGGGCGGCAGGAAGGAATAGGGTACAGTCACGGTCCTGGGCAGCATCTCTAGAGACTGAAACTCTGATTTCCCACCTAGCAGGGGGCCTGGGGCTACCAAAACTCTTTCATCTTCTGCCAGATCCTGGGTTTCTCATGCATTCTCCTGAGTTTTCGCATTGCTACTGCCAATGTCTTCTCCATCAATGTCACAGTAATCCCCAATAGTACCTTTTTGCAAATTACAAACAGGCACCTCCTGCTCCCAGGAAATGCAGTTCTGCACCGGGACATGTAGCTTAGCAAATGGATGCACAGGCTGGATTTCAGCCCCCGTTTGCTCCTTCAACCGAGCAACCTCGTCAGTGAACAGCCTGCACGCCTGGACGCGGTAGTCCTCTGCGCGAATGGTCCGCATTGGCCAGGCAGCTTTTGCTGCTGTCTCCTCCGAGCTGCTGCTCCTGCCTCCACCGCGGTCCCTCCCACAGCATGCCAGCTCTCAGCAGGCTGCAGAAGACGGCCTGGCGCTGTCAGTTTTTCTAGCCCCGCCTTCAAAGGAGCTCGCGACCCATTCCCGCCAGGGCTGAGTGAAAAGACATTTGAAGGGCCCCACAGAGTCCCATTTAACAGTATTTTCTCTGACATTAGTCAGCACCCTGGACCCGGGTTATCCCATCTCCTACAACAGCGTCCATTCCGTGCTGATCCAAGGAGCTCCCACAGAGGCTGAGGGGGGGCTCCGCTCTGCTTTGTTCAAGAGGGTTCGCCCTGGAGTCCTGGGGGTTCTGGAATTGGTCTCAGCCTATTCGCTTTTCCTCTCTCAAGGGCTAGCAGGTAGGCTTGTAAACACCCTCCCGAAGGCCTTGTCTGGCCTCTCAGGATTCCTGAGAGGGGCAGGAAGGTAGATTCGCATCCTCCTCCCATGAGGACCTCCACAAGTACAGTATTCCCTCACGGTAAGCGACCTGGCCCTTAGGGTCAGGGTGATCCGACAGCTTGGCAGTTTGTGATTCCATCTCTCCTCGTCTTTCAACCCTGGTCCCTGCCAGAATGTCTGGACCACCTGTTAGATATGAATGGTTCAAAGCCAAGTTTCTGGTAGGTTTGCCAATTGCCAGGAGAGGCCACTCCCTTCAAAAAGCAGAGAAAGAGGTGGGCTGATCCTTGGGTGGTCCTGTGCTTCACCTGAGAAGCAGAGGGTGGGGAGAGCTGGCTTCAGACACAGTCACTCCTGCAGGAAGAGCCAACTCTTGGTCACTGTGGTAACAACTAGGGGTGGAGAGAGGCTGTAAATCTGTAAAACAACCCTCAAGCTTTCTCTCTTTCAAGAAGCTCAAGAAGAAGATTACATTAAAATTATGGACAGTGTGGTGAGTGCCGGGGGAGGGGTTGTGGGGGAGGTGGAGGAGGGTATAGTGGGAGTATATGGCAATGGATGGAGACTCGACTTGGGGTGGTGAACACACAGTACAGTTTGCAGATGATGTGCTGTAGAATTGTGCACCTGAAACCTATATAATTTTGTTAACCAGTGTCAGACCAATAAATTCAATAAAAAGGAAAAAAAATTATGGAAGGCTGTGTGATGACTAGGTTCATGGACCTGGATACATCCACTTTCAAGATATTTGGTAAAAGAGGACCTACAAGAAGATAGACTGGAAGCCTACAGAGAGGTAGGAGAGTCAAGGAAAATGGGATCTCAGAGGTCAAGGGAGTAGGAAAACTCCTAAAGGAGGGAGTGGTCACCAATGTGAAATATGGCAGAAAGGTCAATAACACAGAGAACCACAGAGACTTTGGAGAAGGAAAGGAAGGATGGAAGGAAGGAAAAGAAAGAGAAAGAAAAGAAGTCAGATGGTAGATGACAAAGGGGAGTATAAAGTCAAGCAAGATGTTTTGGATGAGGGAAACTTGAGCAGCTTAATAGGCTGAGCTAGAACCACGAGCTGGGAGAGAGAGGCTACAGACCCAAGAGAAAGAGGGTGACTGATAGAGGGAGGGAGGGAATGGAACGGATGGAGTCAAGTATATAACGGATGGTTTCGTAGTGAACAGAGTGAGACCTGATCCTCTGCAGTTGGAGGGACAGGTGGAGAGGGTGACTGTGATGTTGGGTCTATTGTAGGGAAAGAGTGGGAAGCTGAAATCATATGGTCTCACACCTCAACTTCTAGTTGAACTTGATTCAGCCAAGGTCGAAGATCATGGATTTGTGGTGGGGTGAGCCTGCAGGATTATGGGGGTTTCTCTGATGATGTCAGATTCCAGCTCCCTGGGTGTAGGAAAGAAGAAAATGGGTGAGTTAATCTAAGGTCTGCCAAGTTAAATATGGCAGAAGGATATGGGTTCAGACTAGCAACAAACTAGCTCATATGCTCCGTGATGGTTCAAAATGTTCAGGGAAGAAAGAGAGAAGCTCGAGAGAAGCTATAGGCCAGGAAGACATAGATGCATGAAAGGACAGTGTTCAGGGACCAGAAGCGAGGGAGCGAGTGTGTTGGTAGGTAAGGGGGATGTAGGCAAGAAAGAGCTCGTGCTGTGTACTATGTCAGGGGAAGCTGAGCTCCCAGGGGGGCCAGGGAGCAGGCAGTGATGTGGAGCACAGGTGCATGTCACTGGAGGTCGAAGTCACTGAACCTTGAGGCTGGAGCATCGAAGGTGTTGTCACAGGATAGGAGTGGGTGGCTCTGAGGACTATAGCAAGCTCTGGGGTGAATTAGTAGTACCTAACTACAGAGAAGTATAGTCCAGGGTTTCCTAAACGTGTTTGGTCATAAGCACATGTAGGATCTTGTTAAACCCTGGGTCTCATGGTCTCCACCTGGATCTTTGCAATCCAGGCATATAGGAGAGGAGCCTGGGAATCTGCGTGGTCAAGTTCACCAGGTGATTCTTATGAAGGGATAAGCCTCCAAGCGTGGAGAAGGGCTTTAGAGAAGGAAGACGCCCTGAGGAGAGAGTGGGGCGAGTTGGGCCAAGAAAGAGGAGAGCTGTGGAGATGGAGAGAGGGGAAGGAAGGGAGAAAGAGAGGGAGAGAAACACTGATGTGTGAGAGTGATGTTGATTGGCTGCCCCTCACATGCACCCCAATCAGGGACTGGGCCTGCAACCCAGGCATGTGACCTGACCAGAAATCGAACCGGCAACCTTTTGCTTAGCGGGACAATGCTCAACCAACTGAGCCATGCTGGTCAGGCCGAGGCCTCACATTTTACATAGTGAGCACAGATTCCCCTGGCGAGCTCTACTGTGAGAGAATTGTAGCAGAGTCAACTTCTGGTGTCCTGGGGGAAGACCGAATAGCATGCCCTGGAACAAGTGAGTGTTGAATCATTTGTGGGTCTGGGTGTGGATCCTCTCTCCTCTGGGGAGTGTCTCACCTATAAACAGTAGGGTGGTTGAAGCTTGGGCCAGCTCCTCTGCCACTCTTTCTTTTGACTGGCTTTCCTTTTCCTGTCCATCAATCTATGCCCTCATTGTCTGGCTCTCATCCTGGTTGGTCCCAAGAGCAAATGGCCAGTATTTCTTGCCTCAGTTTCAAATGCAGAGGTGCTTTATCAAGTTACCTTATCTGTGTTTTCAAACAGAGCCAGTAGAAAGGTAACAGGAAGGAGCTAGCACCATCCCCCAAACTTCATAGGCTTACATAACCCTCCCAGGGTTGTAGTGTTGGCGGTGGGGTCCTCTTTTTGCCCCTTGGTGATTCATCCAGTACGTCTCTGGATCCTGGAGCTGGCACCAGATGGACACTGAACTGGAGTTGACAGTCACCAGTATGGTGTGATTTAGAGGCACCCAAGACACCCTGCCACTTCCTTCCCCAGTCAGCTTAGTATGCCTCTCACCTAAAATTCCGCAAGGAGGCAAGTGAAGTTGAAGCAGCCAGGTGTAGAGGGAGAGGTCCTGAGCTTTGGAATTCCTGTCAGATCTGTATTCCAGTCCTGTGCTGCTTTCTAGACACGTGACTGTGGACAACTCAACTTACAGAACCTCAGTTTCCTCATGTATAAAGTAGGGCAAATAATACCACAAGGTACTGTTGTGAGGATGAATAGGCAAAGCACACACAGTACCAGTAATAGGTGCTCTAGCAACAGACAGGGCTGGTCACCATTGGTCACTATAGGCAACCCTTTGCATTGAGAGCCCAGAACAAATGGGAGACTGTAAGGGAGTGGGGAGGGAGAGTGCGGGGAATGAGGGTCCCTGGAGCTACTGGTGATTCGTTTCTGATTGAAATAGTTAACAAATCACCAGAGTCCATGTTTACAGAAACGTCTTACCTGTCATTTATCTTACCTTTGTTACCAAAAGTGGTAATGATATAGCATTATTCCTGTATAAAGTGCCTCAAGGCCAGGGACCACCTGTTTTGCTGCCCCAGCACCTTGTATTTTGGGGGATACTCTCTAGGTGTTTGGTAACAGTATGCCCTGAATTGAGAAACAGAAACCAACTTGTGGTGGTAAACACACTATACGATACACAGATGATGTAGTATAGGATTATACACCTGGAACCTATATTATTTTATTGACTACTGTCACCCCAATAAATTCAATTTAAAAAAAAAAGAATAACTCTAGAGAACAAAAGAAACAGAAACCACAGGTCTAATCATCTGGAGCACAGTCTCCAAGAAAGATCTGGGTGACTCACTTCAGAAATCGAGAATTATTCACTAATTTCCTTCCATGTGGCGCGTTTGTCACTGCCTGGTCACGCTATAGGAAGAGCTCCTCTGACACCCTCAAGTTCATGAGTTCTGACACAGAGAGGTCACATGGGGAGCTCAAGGGGTTGGAACTTCCTGGAAACTCTGACAACCAAGAGTCTGCCTCCCACTCCCATTCAAATGGTCCTTCAAGCAGAAGGAGGTGAGTGTAGCATGTGCCATTAGTCTCCTTAAACCTAGAACAGGAAAAAGGAACTTCTTTCCCTGGACTGGTGAGGATGAGGACTGGCGCTTTTCCTTGCTGGAGGGTTACCGAGCCAGGGTGGGGCCTCTTGACCGAGTCACCTGGGAGGCTAGTTAAAATTCGGGTTCTGAGTCAGTCGCTCTGGGGTGGAGCTGAGGTTTGGCATTTCTGACAAGCCCCCCAGGGTTGGCAAGGCTGCCACTCCCAGACCACTCCTGGGTAGGACAGGGAGCTCGGAATTCACAGTTCACACCTATGAACCTGTCGGTGTGGTTTCCTGCCAAGGGAGAAAATTCAGCTATGCGTGGAGGCCCAGACTGCCGTTCCCCATCCTCTGGAGACTCCCACCCACCTCTACCCTGTGTCTGAAACCCCCTTTGAAAGTCTAGTTCACAAATATCTGTTGAATGCCAGGCACTGCGTTACCCCATGAAGCTTGCTTCTTTTATATCACTTTGCTATTTCATTCCACACTCAAGCAATTCAACCCAAACTCTCCTGCTCACTCTGAGAACTATATGCTGAGAGGTGCTATAGATAGTAGAGCCAGGGAATGCAGTTGAGGGGCCTCCACATCTTAGCTGTGTGAACTTGGCTGGTTACCCTGTCTCTGTTCGTTCATCTGTACAATGGGCTTAATAACATCCACCTCTCTGGGTTGCTGAAAGGATTGAGAGGATGTGTATAAAGCTCTTAGTCCAGTGCAGGTAGTTTTAGCTATTATTCAAATGTAGACTGTGTTTCCTCCCACAGAACCTTTGGTGCTCTGCCCTTCACTGCAGACACCTGTGTCAACTCTAAGGGTGCTTGACCATGTTCTTCAATAAGGCCATTCAAAGGAGTTTCCAAATGGCCCAAATGTGTGTGTGTGTGCACATGTGTGCCAGGGAGGGAGGAAAGCGCCAAACTGATGACCTCCCCCAGCCCTACAACTTGCTGTTCCAGCTGCTCTTGGGATGGGGGATTGAGGTGTGTGGCAAGCACTTCATCACTGATAATGCAGCATCACAGATAGGAAATTATTTTTAAAATATACTGGCAGATGCAAAAGTCTCTATCATAATACCACTTTCATGCATTTGCATTCCAAGGGGATACAAAACTTTATTAACTTTTCATCATGGCATTTTTCAAACCTACACCAAAGTAGAGAGAAATCCCAGCTTTAAAAATTATCTACAATGTAGCAATCAAAGGGTATCTGACCAAAAGAAAAAGTGGTGGGATCACACTTCATGCCCTTGTCCTGGGATTCCCACACCCCTGACCTCACACGTGAGTGAGTTGTACAACGTTTGTGTCTTGTTGGGAAGGCAGTTGAGCACTCTGGGTCTTGACGATCCATTTCTAGTTGTCATTTTCTATTTTCTTGGCATAAGCCAATTCCCCCTTATTTCCAAGTCCTCCTTCTCCACTTACCCTTGAAGCACCAGATGCTGCCAAGCAGCCCATCAAGAAAACAGCCAGTTAATGTACTATACATTAAAGGGCTGGTAATTTAATCTCAACAGAGGAATAGAGTAAACAGTCTATATTATCAAGTGCTCACTAAGCGCCTGGCACCAAACATATTTTGTGTCGTTCTCACAACAGTCTCACGAAGTATGTGACTATCATCTCCCATTTTACAGCTGGGGAAAATGATCTACAAGTAAGACACTTGCTAAGAAGCACGCAGCTAATCAGGAGAACCTGGGATGCAAGTGCAGGTGTGTCTGATGCTAAAAGCAGTGCTATTTGTTTACTTATGTAATCTTTTTGAGATGCTATAACCTAGTGACTAAGAAGAGCACGAGGCCTGAGCCAGATGGCCGGGGTTCAAAGCTCAGCACCTTTACATATTATTGTGTGACCTGGGCAGGGACCATGTCCTCATCTATAAAAAGGGGATAAGAATAGTGCTGTCTCACAGGATTATTGTTGGAATTCAGTGAGTGAATATACATAGGGCTCATAGTGAGCACTACGGAGAATTGTGAAAGCAACCGGTGCTCACTGGAAAACATTCAAGCAGTTTAGAGTAACATGAAGGAAAAAACAAAGTCCCCTCTTGCTCACCTATCACTTTCACCTCTCAAACAGTTTGATGGGAGGAAATTCTTTCAGATGGTTTGTACGTACAGGCACATAATCCCACACAAATATGTTTGTCATTTTTACATTAATGGGACAACTTGCCTTTTCCACTTAATAATCTCTTTCCGTGTCGGTACCTTATTCTTACCAGGTATATAGTGTGTGCTGTAGTGTAAATGGGCTCTAATCTCTAATCGTCATCCCTCTGCAGATACTTTTTTTAAGCTGAGAACAATGCTGCCACGAATATTTTAGTGTGCACAGGTGAGTGTCTCCATAGGACAGATTTCTAGAAGTGGAGTTGCTGGGCGAAGGCTACATTCAGAGCTCTTCTATTTAGTGATCCTTAAGAGTTAACATTGTTTTTACCAAGAAAAAAAAAAAAGGCCCATAGAGAGAGATCAAGGCCTCACACAAAGGAATGAGCAGCTAAAGATGGAGGTTTATGTGATAAGATTGCTAGGAAGATTATAAGATGGTACGTGACTCCTACCCACATCTCACAAACTGTTCTCTTAGACCAGCGATTTTCAACCTTTTTCATCTCCTGGTACACATAAGCTAATTACAAAAATTCTGTAGCCCACCAAAAAAATATGTTTTTTGCTGATCTGACAAAAAAATATGTGAATTTAGATTCATTCACACCAGCTGCGTTGGCTGTTGTCATTTTTTTTTTTTATTTCACAATCTAAGGAAAAGAGATCAGTGTCCCTGATTAAATGGTCAAGTATTGTATGTTTTAAAAATTCTCGAGGGCGCACCACTGTATCTCTTACGGCACAGAGGTTGAAAATCACTCTTAAACTGTCGTCTACGTGCCTGGAAAGGCGACTTTGATCTCAAAGGTCAATGTGTACATCCAAACAAGTTAGGCTTTTCCGTCAGCCGGCTCCTCCTGCGTAAGGGAGCTGGTAGGCTTCGCATTCCCTTCATTTCTTCCAACTGTCCAGATTCCTTCTTCTGCACTAGAATGATGCTGGCATGGTTCACCTCCACCTGCCACGGGGGCAGCCCGCAGCTCTAAACTGAACCCTTTCCTGTCATAATTCAAGATGGAAGTCAGTGGCGGTTCTACCAGTTTTACATACACTTGTTTCCTCTCTCTTTATTGCCGTAGTAAAGCATTTTTTCCCCGAAAACTTGTCCCTCTCCTTTATTTTCACCAGCATCAATAGTCTGTCCACCAATACTTTTAATCTCTCCCTTCTGTGCATCCCCACCATACAGGGGACCTCTGCTGCAGCCAGTACTTCCCTCCCTTTGTGTCAGTGCTACGTTCTCCACAGGATGTGTGTTCCTAATGACGTATTCACCTTTACATTTCCCTGCGCTGGTGATGCCTTCCATATGGTAGGGCCTCAGCAAGCTTGGTTTTCAAGTGACATTTTTAATAATAAAATAATACGTGCTTACTGAAAAAATAAGAAGAACTGTGTAAATAAGGAAATGAAAATAATATGGAATTTCATAACTATTCAGAGACATTTTGGAGCATTTCCATCTAATTGTTGAATAGCGCATGTCCGGTCATCTGATTAAGGAAGTAACTGGGGAACAAGGGTCCAGTGTTTGATGATAAAAGCAGGTCCTGAAACAGGTTGTTCAAATGTAGACCATCAGGTTGAGGTGCACCTTGTATAGAAAGTGAGCCTACGTGGAACGCCATCTATCTTTTTCACTATTCATTCAGTATATATTTACTTAGGATCTAGCTGGCTGTAGACCTCCTCCAATGACTTCTCTCGCTGATATGACAATGAGTTTGCAGCCATCACACAGGTCTGTAGGAAGTTGGGTCTACTTCCCAGTTTGATAGACTGGGGATTCCCATGACCAAGTCATGGCTAGCTCTTCACAGGGCAGGCACCTGGAGGGTGAGGCTCCGGAAAATACTGCAACATTGGCTGCTATGGTCCATATCAGAGCTGCCAGCTCTTTGTATCAGGGTTTTGTTACATATTAACGAAAAGGAATTCTCAGTATCTCTGTCTACTATTGTTCAAGTTCAGATTTTTCTATTTGGTCTTCATTGGTTATAGCTTAAACATATTTTGTTCCTTACTTGTTACCATTTAGGTCTGGGCAAACCTGAAATTTGGAAAGTTATTCTTCCTTAAAGTACATTTTGCCCAATGCCAGCCCCAACTACCTGTTAACTAGTGACATCACAGGGTGGGACTTAACAAATTACTTTGTGCCAGGAGGGGATCGAATCAGGTTGAGTGCTCCCTAACAAAGCCTCTTGCACTGCCCAAAAGTCATCAGCTTCACATCACTGTTTATGTTGTCCTTTCATATGTCCCTGTGGCTGAAGCAGCCCAGGGTTTGTTGTTTAAACATTAATGTGAAACCTGGCTGTAGACTTGAAGAGACTTGAATCCTAAAATTGTTTACAGCACAGCCCACATCTATGGCATTATATTTATTTAGCTCATAGGGAGCTCTGAGATATAATACTGAGATCAAAGGACAAAGGATCTAAATACCTGGAATTCTTTCATTCATTCACTCATTCATTCATTCACTCACTCAATTAGTATGTACAGACTGCCAAAAATGTGCCAGGCCCCAGACTAGGAACAACAACAGCAGCAACAAAAAATGGACATGGATTTTAGAGTCTATGGAGCAACAGATATTAAACAGAGTTAACAGGTATAGATATATAACTATGAACTGTGACAAATTTCAGGGAGGAAAGGAGGCTGTAAAGCACATATAACTGAAGTATGTGACATGTTCTGGGTTGCGGGAAAGGTTTCCCGGAGAACAGGACTTCTAAACTGGGACTGGTTGTTTAATTTCATGATGCCTCAGTCTTCTCATCAGTAAAATGGGGATATACCACCTCCTTAGATTCACAGAGACATTGTGCGAATAGTAATCATATATATGAAAGGCTTTGAAAAATGCTCAGTGTACCTGAACGAGAGCCTGTGGCACTCCAGTCAGAGGCAGCTGTTCCCTGGCTTCTGTCTCTGTGATCAGCCATCAGTAAGTGGCATTACTGAGACACTTAGACTGCAGACCTTTGATCATTTTCCTTCCCTCTGCCAGGCAGCTGGGGTGGGATAGACCTGGGGTTAGCCTTGGTTCTGCCACTTACATCTAGTGTGAATTTGGGTAAGTACCTTAACTGCTAAAACTCACTTTTCTTATTTGTGAAGTGGGGACAATAATAGTACCAGCTCATGGCTTAATACTTATAAAGCACTTAGCAGAAGTACATGGCTGGTTGTTACACCTAAACCAATTGTAGCTACTGTTATTGTCATTGTTATCATTGCTAATTATTAACTCTTGTCCATTAGTCTTTGGTAATAACCTGGTTATTTCTGTCCTTTCATTCCCACTGTCACCAGCTAGTCAAGTGACCGTTGTAGTAGTCTAATCAGTGTCCTGCCTCAGCTCTCACTTCTCTGGTTCATTCTACATGACTTTCAGAATGAGCTTCCTAAAATAACCATGCATATATCCCTTCTTTTGTTTAATATTATTGTAAGAAAAAAATATTTGCAGCTCATACCACAAAGAGCTGAGCTTCCTAATACAGGAGGTCCTAGAAAATTGATATAAAAAGACCTACAGGTGGATAGAAAAATGGAAGTACAAATTCCCAAAAGGAAAAGCAAATGGCTACTAAACATGAAAAAATGAGCAGCCTCACTTAGCATAAGAGAAATGCAAATTAAAGTTGCACTAAAATTCATTTTACTCATCAGGTTGACAAAAATAAAAAGTTTCATAATACATTCTGACCAGAATGTGGGGAAATAGGTATTTTCTTATATTGCTGGGGAATGTAAACTGGTATTGAATACAATCCCTACAGAAAGCAATTGGCATTACATGCCAAAATTTCAAAAGTATATACCCTTCAAATCAGACATTCTATGTCTGGAAGTTATCTCACACATATACTTGCACACACCAATGATGTATGTACAAGATTATTCATTGAAGTATTGTTTGTAGTAGGATAGGATTGAAAACAACCTACATATCCATCAATAGAACACTGATTGTATAAATTATGGTACATCTCTTCAAAGGAATGCCATGAATTTAATGAGAAAATCTCCAAGATATACTGTTAAGTGGGGGGAAAAGGCAAAGTGTAGAACTGTAGGTATAATATGTTATTTTTGTGTAGAGGTGGGAGTAACACACATTCACTTAGAAAAACTCTGGTAGGCATACACAATATTAACAGCAGTTGTTCACCTATAGTGAGAAGGGGATTGGGCAGATGGGAGACAGAGTTAAGAGTTGGACATTTTACTGTTATAAAATTACATTTATATTTCAATTTGTGAATCAAGTGAATATTCCCTAATCAAAAGATTATGTTAAAATACTCCTATTGCCCTGGCTGATATGGCTCAGTTGGTTGAAGAGTTATTCTGAAAACCTGAAGGTCATGGGTTCCATTCCCAGTCAGGGCACATGCCTGGGTAGCGGGTTCAGGAAGCGTAAGGGAGGCAACCGATTCTCTCTCTCTCTCTCTCTCTGCCCCTTCCTCTCTTTCTGGAATCAATAAATATATTTTTGAAAGTACTCCTATTAATGTATTGAGCACCTATGTGCTAGACACTGGGGAGACAAATGTACGAATGTGAAAGTAGTTGTGGTATGATGAAAAGGCCATTGAACTTGAAGTTAAAAATACCTGACTCAAATTCTGACTCTACTTCTTACTAGCCATGGGTCTTGGCATGTAGTAGGCATACAACAAATATCTCTTGAATGGATTTATCATTGAGCTACTTAACCTTTCTGAGTCTGTTTCCTCCCATATAAATGGGCATAAAGATGCTTCTTTTTTAAAAAAATATTTTTTCTTTTTTTTCTTGGAGTTTTTTAATTGATTATTCTGTCACAGTTGTCCCATTTTTTTCTCCCCTTTATTCCCTCTGCCTGGCATCCCGACCCCCACCCAACCAGCATTCCATTACTTAGTTCATGTCCATGGGTTGTACATATAAGTTCTTTGGCTTCTCCCTTTCCTATACTCTTCTTAACCTCCCCCTGCCTATTTTGTACCTACTACTTATGCTTCTTATTCCCTGTACCTTTAACCCCATTCTCCCCCCTCCCCACTCACTGCTGTTAACCCTCCATGTGATCTCCATTTCTGTGATTCTGTTCCTATTCTAGCAGTTTGCTTAGTTTGTTTTTGTTTAAAAAAAATTTTTTTATTGATGTTCAATTAGAGTTGTCCCCATTTTTCCACCATTACCCTACCCTACCCAACCCCCACCTTCCACATTCAATCCTCTGCCTCCACCCGTGCCCCCTGACCCCGTTGTCTTTGTCCATGGGTCCTTTATACATGTTCCTTGGTTTGACCCTTCCCCTTCTTTCCCCCGTTATCCCCCCCTCCCCTCTGGTCACTGTCCGTTTGTTGTTTATTTCCATGTCTATGGTTCTATATTACTAGTTTGTTCGTTTTGTTGATTAGGTTCTTAACCTTTCTGAGTCTGTTTCCTCCCATATAAATGGGCATAAAGATGCCTCTTATCACAGGGGCATTGTAAAGACAAACGATAGAATGTGTCATCAATTCCAGTAATAGTTAATGGTAACTATTATTATATATGCTAGGCATTTTCACATCCATTATTTTCTCACCTGCTCACATTTATTCACACACTCACTCACGAGGAAACAGAGCAACTGAGAGGAACAGTGACTTTCCCAAGGTTTTTCTGGGTGTAAGTTGTCTCCCAATCTTTCTTTATTGTTAGCTCCCCATGATACACCACGCAGAAGGAGAAGCAGGGGATTCTGAAAATCAAAAACAACCAAAGAAAGATTTACCACCGTTATCAGTGACACCCCAGACCAGCAGAAAGTCAGTAAATGCATCTCTGACAATTTGGTTTAGAAATATACCAGCTGGTCTGTTTGACATTCACGGCACTAAGCACTTTAGGAAAATCCAACAAAAATAAAAGTTTATGCTTTTAATGAGGTATGGAAGATAAAAACCAAGCTACAAAAATACTCATAAGGAAAATGTAGAAACTCATTTTTAAGGATGCTGCACTTAGAATCTTGCAGACTTGCCAACAGCTCTTTCTCAGGGGGATGAAGGTGATATAAAATATACCCAACATGGCACAATTATAAAGACATTTTTATTGAAGTAAGACATACATGCAGATTGGTGCACAAGCCAGTTTTTTTAAAAATAGAGGAGGGCCAGTTAACTTTTATAAAATAGGGCACTTCTGTGCAACCAGCACCTGGATCAAAAAATAGAACATAGGTATACCTTGTTTGATTGCACTTCACTTTATTGCACTTGACGGATGTGGCATTTTTACAAACTGAAGGCAAGGACTTCCACCAGCGAAAAGATTACAATTCACTTTATTGCGATACTTACTTTATTGCAGTGGTCTGGGACCAAACGCATAGTATCTCTGAGGTACACCTATAGTACCAGCACCTAGAACCCCCTCTGGGTTCCCTTTCCATCACTACCCACCCCTCAAGATAATCACTATCTTCACCTTTAATATCATACAGATATGTACCCATTTGTGTCCAGCCTCTTTCACTCAACATCATATTTATGAGAGTTGTGCCTCTTGTTGAGTGTAGATGTAGTTCATTCATTCTTATTACTGTAGAGTATTCCACACAGTTTATATGTCTTCCATAGATGGACATTTGGCTTGTTTCTTTTGAGCCATTATAGAGATCCTATAAACATTTTTGAACATGTCTTTTGGAGAATATGTGCATACATCTCTATTGGGTTAGAGATGCACCTATATACCTAGGGATGGAATTGCTGCTACAAAGTCACGGGTTAATGCTAAACAGGTTTCTAAAATGTTGTATGGGGGTAGACCCACAAAAACCAGGGAATTATCTTCTGGAGGGCAGGTCTCTTGTAGTGCAGGCTTTCCCTGCTAGGTGAGTGTTCTAGGAATCCATTTGTCTTGGTGTACCTACCACCTGGTGTTGTTGTGAGAGGCCGTGTTTAGCTTCGATGAATTTTTTTGAAGACTCAACGTGTTTGCCCGTTTCATGATGGGTGATTTATGAGCACACCTGCCCACACCGTGCTGACTGCTCAGCAGTTTTTGACCAAAAATGGTATGACCCCTTTGCCCCACCCTCTCTATTAGCCAGATCTTGCCCCTGGGGGGACTTTGTTTTTTTCCCCCAGATAAAAAAAGTCCTCAAAGGGGAACATGTTGCTGATATTGAAGAGGTGAAAGAAAAAAAGGCAGAAGCACTAAAAGGTGTCAAAATCAAAGAGTTCAAAAACTGCTTTGAGCAGTGCAAAAAAAAGCCTTGATAGGTGTATTGCATCAAATGGAGAGTACTTTGAAGGTGACTGAAGTTTAAATATGTTAAGAATAAATACACAATTTTTTTATAAATAAATTCCAGAGGTGTTTTGGGGGTCCCCCTTCATATAAGTTCTCTAATTTTAGCCACTCTGGTGGGTGTGAAGTGATATCCTATTGTAACTTCAGTTTGCATTTCTGGGATGATTAATAATTGTGAACTTTTTCATATGTCTGTTGGCTTTTTTGAGAAATGCCTACTTATTCCCTCTTGAGAAGTGCCTGTTAAACTATTCTGCCTATTTTAAATTATATTTCCTACCTTGTTCTTGCTGATTTGTAAATGTTCTTTATATATTCTGCATACAAGTCCTTTTTGGATATATGCGTTGCAATGATCTTTTCCCACTCTGTGGCTTGCCTTTTCACTGGTCGGGTCTTTTGATGAGCAGGCGTTCTTAATCTTAATGTTGTTCAATGATCAGTTTTTTCCTTTATATGTAGTGCTATATGTGTTTAAAAAGTCTTTGCCTATCTCAAGGTCATGAAGATATTTTTTGATACTTACTTTCGATATTTTATTTTTTTATCTTTTACATGTAGATTTGAAACCTTTCTGGAATGGATTTTTTGGTATGGTGTGAGGTAGGGGTTCAAGGTTCCTTGTTCTCCAAGTGGGTGTTCAACTGATCTAGCATCATTTATTGAAAAGACAGACCATCCTTTCCCAATGCATCACAACAGCATTGTTGACATAAATTGAGGACCACATAATGTAGTTCTATTTATGAATTCTCTATTCTATTGGCCCGTTCATATATCCGTGTTCTTGTTGCTGATTACTATTTCTATAGCTTTATAATACGTGTTGAGATCTGATATGTGAAGACCTCCAGTTGGCTCCAATTTTTCACCCCACCAAGTCATCCAGTACCGAAGGGTCCACTTTTATCTCCCACTTTGCTTTCAATATACCCAGGCGTGTGTTGGGCTTGCCTGTTCTCATGGCTTGGTTATTTATGGTTACCTGGATTTTTATCCCATCAAAGGCAAACTTTAAACTAAAAGCTAGCCAGGTGTCTGCAGTCCAACAAAGCAGAACTGCTGCGTAATTAAAAAACGCGGGGAAGGGGGAGGAGTGAATTAGGTGGATTGTCTCTCGAGAAGGGTACAGTGAGGAAGTGGTCTATCTACGTTTGAGGTCTGTCTTCTCGGGGAGGTACCAGGAGAGCTAAACTCTAAAATCTGGGGGGAGGCGAGCAAGGAGAGGTCGCCGCACCTAAATTTCGCAGGGGGTTCTGCCAGGAGTCTGCCTAGCAGATCTGCTCGCCAGGGGGTGTGGCCGCCAAGCCTCAAATCACCAGTTGAGGGCCCGCCCGTGCGCGCGCGCGCGCTGCCTGTTCAGAGCCGCGCCTGCAGTTGCCAGAGCAGGAGCCCCAGCCAGAGCGCAAAGCGCACAGCGAGCCGCGCGGTCTTCTCGGCGGGTGCGCCCCGCAGACCATGAGCCGCCCTTGCTCCGGGAGCAGCAGCGGCGCTGGGCCCACGGTGCGGAGCCTCTGAACCCCTGACCGAGACGCGAGCGTGCGGGGAGGTGAGTTTACGCCGGCGTCCCGCAGGGGTGCTGCTCCTCCTGGGGTGCCTCAGCTTCTCCTTCCCAAGGAGAACGGGCTGGGAAGTTGGTTGAAGAAAGTTTAGGCTACAGGGAAAATAGAGCCGGCGCTCCCACTTGGTCCCCCAGCCTTCCAGCTGAGTTGGCGTTTCGGGTCTGGAGTGGCTGAAGTGCGATGGGACTTGTGCCTCGGGGCCTCTGAACCGCTGGGATTCCCCAAACGTGGCCCATGGCGGGAGGCACCCACCGACTTGTGGTGAGCATCTTTGCCCTTGGCTCTTGGCATCTTCCCGGACACTGGCCTCTCCTGAACCCCTGCCCCTTCAGGCTGCTCAGCCAAACGCCCCTCCGGGTCGCGTCCCTCTCTGCCCTGAGG
The DNA here is from genome assembly GCA_004026545.1 of Mormoops blainvillei. Taxonomy (NCBI): domain Eukaryota; kingdom Metazoa; phylum Chordata; class Mammalia; order Chiroptera; family Mormoopidae; genus Mormoops; species Mormoops blainvillei. The sequence continues at coordinate 59,961 of PVJD01006924.1, read as the reverse complement.
CCGGCGAGAGTCAGAGGGCACGGGGGCAAGGGGCTCCGCTGGGAGGCCTGGGCTTGAATGAGGCGCTTCTCCACGAATCTCTTGGAAAGTTTGCAAAGAAAACGAAGGAGCCTGCCGTGTAACTGTTGACAACATCTCCCTCCCTCTCGCCCTTTGTTGAGAAAGAATGAATAGTCGGTTGTGTCGCTGTCTGCTTCAGAGAGGAGAGGGGAGGGGAGGGGAGGTAAAGGCAGGGAAGGCAGGGACGGGAGGGGACTCCTATCTCAGACCATCTTTCCTTACCCTTACCGGCTGAGGCTGCCACCCCTTTAAAAGTTTCATCAGGTGTAGCCACTCGTCCGGGAGAGACCGAGCGAGCGAGCTGGGAAGCAACTTGGAGGGGCAGCGTGTTCCCTGGGGATGGCGGCGAGATTGGCTGGGGTTTTAGGGGCGGAACATTCCGTTTTTGATGTTAACTCGCCTGAAGCAAGGTGCGAAGGGAAAAGACCTGTTGCCTAACTTCGTTACTGCTTTAACGTAAAAAAAAAGTCATTAGATGAGATAGAAAATGAGCCAGGCATTCAAGAGATTTGTTTAAACCTTGACTCTTATCTTCCAAGGCTACGCAGATCTCTCCAAAGAAAATACATTGGCTGAGGGAAGGTCAGTTTGAGAGCGGATAATCTCGCTGCGTGTTGCCAAGGTCTGGGGCCGGATCCGGGAAGAGTGGGGGCGGCCTCGGTGCTGGGGGCGGGGCTCAGCAGAGCGGGGTCCAAGTGGGAAGGAGCAGCCCAGTAGATAATGGGGAAGCCACAGACCACGGGGTTGTACGTGGCTGTACAAGGGGCGAATGGAATATAATGTAAACAGCTTGCCATGCCAAAGGCTCCCTCACCCCCAGTCCAACTTTCCCTAAACTGTTGCTAAGGTTGACATTTCCAGGATGACTAACAAGACCTCAGTCTTCCCCTATTCATATAGAAAGGACTGCTTGTCCAGTAGATGCTAATCTTCAGAACCTTATCATGTAAATCCTGTGCTATGGGTGCTTGAAATACAATCCGTGGAAGAATTATTCATACTTCAGTCCTTTGGCCAGACTTCACTGAGTTTACTTCAGAAATAAAGGGATACTCATAATTTTTAAACCGAAGCAAAACTTCATTTTAAGTGGAGACACCGATTTTATATGTACGGTTGTTGAGCTCCTCTCCCTGTCTGACTCTGCAGAGAAGATGTAAAAGTACATATCCGAATTGCAGATTCTCTGCCAAGGTCATAACAGGCCAGCCAAGGTGGTTATATTTCCAGTGTTCAAGATATAGAAAGTTCGTAAAGCACACTTCAGCTGATCACCTATGAGTACGACTTGAAAATATCTCATATCAGAAGTAAAATAGAAAAATCCAAGTAAGTGGGCTGCTTATCTCTGCCTTGACTTCCATGTGATCATCCGTTTCTTCGACACATCTTGGTAAGCCATTCACAAGCGTTTCAGAGTACAGCCACAGAGTCTGGAAGGCAGCACATTGGCTAGGCGCTTGTCAGGCTTGCTCTTGTCCCTGCTGAGATTTCAGCTCTTTGAACGTTCACATGGATCTCATTTTCATATCAAGATATAGAGTCTTTGACCTTTGCACAGTCATGCGCCGCTTAACGACAGGGATACATTCTGGGAAATGCATTGTCACGTGATCTCATCATCGTGGGAACATCATAGAATGCGCTTACACAAACCTGTATGGTATAGCCTACTATGTACCTTGGCTATATGGTGTAGCCTATTGCTTTTGGACAGTAAACCTATTATTGTACTGAATACTATAGGCAACTGTAACATAATGGTAAGTATTTATGTATCTAAACATACCTAAACACAGGAAAGGTACAGTAAAAATACAATATAAAAGATAAAAAATGGCACACCTGTGTAGGGTACTTACCATGAATGGAGCTTGCAGGACTGGAAGTTGCTCTGGGTGAGTCAGTGAGTGAGTGGTGAGTGAATGTGAAGGCCAAGGACATTACTGCCCACTGCTATAGACTTTATAAACTCTGTACACTTAGGCTACACTTAATTTATAAAACAACATGAGATTAAATCAAGCACAAGAGAAAATGATGTAATCAAGAGACGGAGTAAACACAAGATGTATGAGGCCGCTCCTGGTGTTAGCATGGCACACAGTTTTACAGCAAATTGGTTTTTTTTATAAGTAGAAAGAGTGCCCTCTAAAATTATAGCACATAATTACACGTGCTATACTGTAGCATGACTGGCAGCACAGCAGGCTTGTTTACACCAGCATCACCACAAACATGTGAATAACGTTGCATTATGATGGCTATGACATCACTATGCAATAGGAATTTTTAGATCCATTGTAATCTTATGGGAACGCTGCCATGTATGTGGTCCATTGTGGACTGAAACATTGTTATATAGTGCATGACTATAAATGTTTCAAGATCTGGTGTTAGACTGAGTCAGGATATTATGCCTGTTTACCTGTACAGCAGAGAGAGGTGAAGCCTGGAGGCTAGAGTCTCACCTGGGATTTTCTTTTAAAGACTGCATACATGCCTACTTGGTTTGCCTGTGTGTGTGTGTCTACATCCTACTTGGTTTGGTGTGTTTATGTCTATTGCTTTAGGTTAAAACATTTCCCTCCTCATCCTTCCTGGCCATCCTTTCCCAGAATCAGGGACCTCATTTGTGAACTCTCATTGTAATAGGGATACATAGCCCCTGCCCTGCTTACGGGAGACCTGCTCTTTATTGAGTACTTACTGTATGTCAAGGGCTTTCCATACGCAATCACATTAACTTTTCCCAGCAGCCCCAGGAAATAGCCATTGTTAATTCATTTTTACAAATGAGAAACCATCAGAGAGGTTGAGTAACTTGTCCCAGGCCATACCACTAGCAAGTCAGTGGCAGAGTGGGGATTCGAACCCCTAAGTGTCTGACTCCAAAGCAAACCTAGGCTCTGAGTCAGACTATGTGTGATTTTTAAAAATCAAATAGTATATAAGAAGTACTTGATGACTACAAACATCATGACAGAAATATCTCCAAGTGGAGAAAACGTGGAGCCAGAGACTGGAGACCTGGGTTTAGTCTCCTCAATGCTCTTCCAACCACGTGTTCCCACCTAAAGGCCTTCAATTTGCAGGATCCCCTGTCTGGAATGCCATTCTGATCTTCTCCTGATTGGTTCTTTCTCTCCTTTTTTTTTTTTTTTTTTTTGCAGGGGTCGGGGGTCTCATGTCATTATTTCCTCTTCAGAGAGGCCTTCCCAGACCACCCTAACCTAAAATAGCCATCACTCCCAGCCTGTACATTCTATCATTTCATCCTGTTTTGTGTCCTTTAGTGCCCTTGGGACTGGGATATAACCTGGTTTGTTTTCTTGTCTGTGCTGGTTCGACTCCCACATCATAGTGCAGGCCCTATAAGAGCAGGACCTTGTCTGGTTTATTGTATCCTAAGCCCTAGTGCATTGAAAACCTTCAGAGAATATATACTGGAAGAATGAACATTTATTTTCTTACCCAGAAAAAAGAAAGGGCTTGATTCTCTGAGATCCCGTCTACATATAACACGCTGAGATTCTACAAGAGCTCAGATGTAATAAGTGGCTTCTCTGTCGAAATGGAAAGTCCTTACCTTGAACCTAGATTCAAACTACACCCATGCACTTCCATCCCTTGGATTTCCCCATGGGCTCTGGAGTCTGGAAAAATTAAAAGTGCTGTAAATATAAAGCTCAAGTAGGGCATAGAGCAACCCAAAGCTTGCAAATGAGCTCTGTCCCTCTGTAGTGTTCCTTCCATGCCAGGCCCCACTTTTAGTCCGTTTTACTTTTGAAGTTATGTGTCTGGGCTGGGCCCACCTCTCCCACCATTGGACCAATTCAAGCTTGATACAGGGCTCAGGGCTGAGCCAGCCTTTCCAAGTAACTAGACACAGGACAAGACTGTATTTTAATGGGGAAGAGTTCCAGTTTAGGGGCAGAGAGTTGTAAAGAGACCCTAGTCTATATATTTTTATTTATTTGTAGCTGAGAACTCTCTGGAAAATTCTACTTGGATGATCTTCTCCCTCTAGTTGTTAAACTCTGCTTCACATTCTTCAGGTCAGCATCCCTTCCCCAGGGAAGCCTTTCCAGGACCACTAGACCCTGGTCCCCACTTCAGGTGCCCCTGTAGCACTGGGAATCCCCAACAACGGTCATTACTTACTGTCTGTTTCCTCTGTAGAATAGTAACCTCATGAGGATAGTTGTTTGACGCTGTCCCCGCACCTGGCACAGTGCTTACCACATAGGCGGCCCCCCTTAAACAGGTGTTGAATAGAAGAAGGTATGAATACTTCTATCAACTGAATGATACTTCCTTATTGTCATTCTGTTCTGTTACCCAAGTACACAAATCCGAGTGTAAGTGGCTTTATACCAAAGAGACTCACTTACCCAGTGGTTGCCAACCCTGTCTCCACTTTGGACAATACCAAAGAACGTTTAAAAGACTGCTGCCGAGGTCCTTCCCACTGAGAATGAGACAGAGGGGGAGCGAGAGAGACAGACAGACATTGATTTGTTGTTCCACTTACTCATACAGTCATTGGTTGATTCCTATAGGTGCCCTAACCTAGGATGGGACCCACAACTTTGGTGTGCCTGGAGCACGCTCTAACCAACTGAGCTCCCTGACCATAGCTGGGTGTTGGGATTTGAAAAGCTTTCTGGAGGCTTCTTAATATGCAGCTAGGTTAAGAACCACCACTTTAAATGTTCAGAACTCACTCCTTGCTTTGGTCCTTATAGACTTGAAGCAGCTGTGGTGAGAGACAGTAGGGATGTAATTCATGGATATTGTATGGTTCCTGACAGTTTAAGAGCTACTTTCACATCTGTTATCACATCTGATAATAACAAGCTAAGGGATCTACTCTCTGGTTTAAATATTCCCTTTATGTTGATGACTCTTAAAAATCTTCATCCTATCCTGGCTCCTAATTGCAGATGCCAGTATCTAACCTCCTAGACCAAACTTTCCTACAGGTACTTCACACAGAACAACTCTAGTGGTGAGCTTGTCACCCACCTTCCTGCTGGGGTGCCCTTCTCACACTACTTGGTGTGTTTCAGCATTGCACCATTATCTCATGGTTATGGCCTCTGTCCTCCCAGCCAGAGGCTTCGAGCTCCTGGCTCCTCACTCTGTCCCTCCTTTCCCTTCCCCTGGTCACTGCCCCAGATCAAGTTCATTGTTTCTTGCTGGCTTGTCGCTGTCAGCCAGACTGACTCCTCTGTCCCCCTCCCTTCCTCTCCAAAATTACCAGAGTTTCCTACCTGGGCACAAACTGGAATCTGTCTCTCCCTTTTAGACCTTCCCGAGTACTTACAGCCAAGTTCAGACACCTTGACATAGCCTTTCAGACTTTGTAATCTGGTCCTAAGCTGTGCTTATTCCAGAATATGTTTCTTGACCTCTCCACGCCAGCCACCCCACAGGACTTGGCAGTTTCCTGAGCCTATGGGGCGTTCCCTGCCTTTATGCATCTACCATTACAGCATCCTCTTGGAAGGCTTTTCCTTCCAGTTTTACACCTTTCAAAATCCTTTGTCTCCAGTGAGGCCTTCTCTGAGATCCTCCTTGAATCCTTTCATCAAAATTAATTGTTTTTCATATGATTTCACTCATCTGTGGGATATAAAATAGAAAGCAACAAATGAACAAACAACACAAACAAAAACTCATAGACACAGTATAGTGGTTACCAGAGAGAAGAGCGGGTGACGGAATAGAAAAGGGTAAAGGGGATCAAATATACAGTGATGGCAGAAGATTTGACGTTGGGTGGGAAACACACAGTATAATATACAGATGATGTATCATAGAAATGTACACTTGAAGCCTATATAAGTTTATTAACCAATGTCACACCAATAAGTTTAATAAAAAAGTTAATTGTTCTTCCCTCCAGCATGTTAAGGGTCCCTGTTGATGGTCCCTATATTATTCTCTCTTAGAAACGCGTAGTCAGGGGTTGGGGCTTAGGACTCTGTTCCCCTGAGTGTCTTAAAAGGAATAGGCAGTTAAATGTTGGTCAAACTGAAGGTAAAAAGGGCAGGTGTTAATACCCTTCTACAGCCGAGAATACATGGCAATGTGGGGCACTCTAGAAAGAACCCTTTGGCTTAATCTTGAAATCTAGGTAGATCGTGGATAGGCAGAGAGGAAGCAGGCCGCTGGGAACACTGGAGCCCGGGTAACTTTTGCCTGTCACACTAGCCGGGAAATAGAGTCCATCACGATGTGGCCCTTTGCACACAAAGAGCTTCCATGGGGTGCTCTGGGCCTCCTCACAAGGTTCTTTGAAATGATCCAGACCTGTCTATGGAGGAAGAAGGTGCTGATTAACTCAGACCCGTGAGAGTTCACAGCTGTGTGTATGTGCGTGTAGGTAGGGTGAGGGAATCCTAGTCAGCTCACGTCACTGGTGCTCAGGAAGGGAGAACTAGGGAGTTTGGTTTCTTTTTTAATAGTGATGATTAATGTTGAGCAAGTGCTGACAGTGTGCCAGGTACTGGTCGGAGCCGGGAGGGGCCTGCACGGGAAGGGCCCTCACCATTCTATTGTTCTGTACCCGCTGGGAGCCAGGCCTTCTGTGTGGTCCCAGTTAGACATGGAGCAGACAAGTCCCAGAGTTACCAGGTTTGGCAAAGAACTGAGGACAGGGCTAGGATTATGCACATCGAGTGAGGGGTCTTCTTCCACCCAGCCCCCAGCACTTGTGTGTTTCTCTCTGTTGCATGCAGAACCAGTGGATCTTGTGTGTTTTTCTTGTCAGTTGCTTTCCTTACACACTCTGCTGTCTTTATCCTGGTTCTTCCTCTGCACTATGAGATTCTGGAGGGCTGAGTTCTTCTTGGCTCTCTTCAAGCCATGTCCCATATCCCCAGTTCCTTTGTGGAGCTGACTCTCTTGTTCTGCTGCGTGATGATTTTCACACCAAGCTGTCTTCTTTGCAGTGGAAAGAGTGGTCTGTGTGGAATGGGGGCTACCGGGTTTGAGAGCAGACTGCAGAGCAAAGGGCTGTTCTGCCTACCGGCCTTGGAGAAGGCCAGTGCATTGGGCTCGGCGAGGCCGCTGTGTTGTCCGGGCCAGTCTGATACCATGATTACTGGGACACACTCTGGATCCTCATGTCTCCAGGGACTAACCCTAATTTTTTCCCTCAAATTATAGCCTTAAAAATGCGTATAATTGGGCTTAGGTCAAAACCATAGGTTTGTTTTGGGAGTGTTGGGGGTGCTGACTCTCTCAGGTGGACATTTTTACTAGTGGTCAAAGCTGGACACAGTTGTTGGGGCTGCTTTTACACATAACCTCGGGTACCATTTTCCTTTTCTTCCCATGCCCCCCAACTCCCTTTTTATTTTCTTTTTCTCTTCCCTTCCCACTCTTCCCTGACTGTGTAGACACTCATGCACAGTGCTTAACCCTGCTGGTGGCAGGCGGGTTCCCGACCCCTCCGGGGAGGAGCATTCGTGGAGCGTCCGCCTTAGTGGCTTCCTTCTACAGAGGAGCCCACTGATGTATGGAGGAGTGGCCCACCTCCTGACCCCTGACCTTGGCCTGTCTTCATTAATTAGAGCACACTGATTTATTTATAAGCACCGGGTCGTTGACAGAAAACGTGCCCCATTGCTCTGAGCATAGCACAACAGAGGGGCTGGTCCGGCACTGAAGGAGTTCCAGCGGCTAAGGAATTCCAGTAATCCCTACCTGCTCTTATCGTGTAAAGGGTAGTAGAAAAATGTGAGCTCATTACCTAACATACTTATAACATTTTCTCTAATGCACTTGTTACTGAAACCTTGAGTCCTTCCTCAATAATCTTTTTTGTTAGTCATGCTTTTCCATCAGCTTCAGGCACCTGAAATAATAAAACAGCTCATGTGCCTCTGAAGCGTGTTTGCCCTTTTCCGTAGGCAGATCTGCTGCCAACCCAGGGGAATTCCTCTGTAATATTAAAAAAAAAAATGCATAAACTTCCTGTTTGTGTTAAATTTCACTAGGGATGCCATTCAACCTTTGTCTTTCAACACCGGGAACATTTTCTTTTGTAACGTATATTTCCATTTCCTTCTGTAAGTAGGATGTCAGTTCTTGCGATTGTCTTAGACCTTCACTCTTTTCATTCCCCTTTAGAGTTGAGACTCATGGCTGCGGGAAAGTTTGCGAGCCTTCCCAGAAACATGTCAGTGAATCACCAGTTCCCCCTGGCCTCGTCCATGGACCTTCTGAGCAGCAAGTCACCTCTCGCCGAACATCGCACAGATGCCTATCAAGACGTGTCTATACACGGCACCCTTCCACGGAAGAAGAAAGGCCCTCCACCCATACGGTCCTGTGATAACTTCAGTCACATGGGTACCCTTCCCCATTCCAAATCCCCACGGCAGAGCTCACCTCTGACCCAGGACGTCATCCCGGAGCACCCACTGCAAGACTGGAAAGGTGAAACCTTCACCTTCAGGTAACTTCTTTAATTTACTGAGGGAAGATGACATGTCTTAAACAGCTTTTTCAAAAAGTCATTTTATTAGGGGAAATGTCAAACATGAACACAGTAGAGCAGACAATTTAATTAACTTTCATGGACCCATCTCCATGGACACCGCTTCAACAGTTTTCAACTCATGGCCAGTTCAGCTTTGTCTGTTTTCCCAGCCACTTTCCTTCCTCTGGTATTATTTTGAAGCAAATCTCAGAACTCATTTTATTTTATCTGTAAATATTTTGGTATGTGTCTTTCAAAGATAAGGACTCATTTTTAAAAACATAATAGAAAAAACTATAACACCTAAAAAAATGAACCATTTTTTAAAAATATTATCTAATATTTGAGAGTATTTTGAAAGCCAACGTTCTATATCATGAAGTCCCTCGAAAAGAATCACAAGTATTTTTTTTATCATAACATCAGATTCTGAACTATATCCATCCAAATCTAAAAAGATGCTAGGATATCTATAAATTAGAACCTGTGTCTCCTTATATTTAGCTGTAATGTGAAATAAAGTTTTGTGTCAACTCATCATCAGGTCAGCTGCAGAATACAGCAGAACTGATTTCCCCTTCCATCCACCAGGGATCTGGGTAAATAGGCCTTGTGGTTTGTGAAGCTTTCTTCTCTGGGTTTGTAATGGGCCTGGCTGTGACTGGTTACTGCTTGTTAGAGCTGGTTTGGAAACTCTGCACTCCTTTTCCCGTTGGGGAAAACCAGCAGCCTATGATGAGGCCGGGCAAAGATTGGGGTGGTTTCTTCTGTTGCATCTCCTGGTGTCTTTTTGTCCAACCCTGTAGCAAAGAAGGCCACTTTGGTCCCAGCTTGTGGATTTGTTCAATATCTGTATATTGAGCATCTACATTAATTAGAGTACACTGACTTTATAAGTATCAGTGCGTCACCTGGAAAATTCTGCCCAGCTCCTCTGGGTATCTAACCGAAGGGCTGGTCCAACGTTGAAGACATTCTAGCAGTCAAAACATTTCAGTAATCTGCTCGTGCGCTTTTATGGCATGGGGAAATGTGTGAACTAACAGGATAGCTATGGAATATCTGAAACAGAGTCCTCCCAGAGCTGATATTCTAGTGAAGGACCCAGCTAATAAACACAATGAAATAAACAAGACAATTACAGATTACAGTGTTATAGAGGAAGTAGAGTGATATGCTAGAGATCTATTGGGGTTCTATCTTTTTTACAGGGACAGGTCTGTGAGGAGATGATATTTAAACTAAGACCTGCCTGGTGAAAGAAGAGAGCCGTGAAGGAACTAGTGGAAGGCTGTCCCAGGCACAGGGAGAGCAAGTACAAAGATCTGGGGGTGGGAACACGTTTGAAGCTAAACCCTAAATGAAGCTAGTGTGGCCTGTGGCTAGAGTATAGCACGTGGAGGGAGAATACTGTAAATGTAGGGAGAGAGCTAGGCAAGGAAGAGTTTACAATTAGTTTTAATATTGCAGTAGTACAAGAAGAAATTAGGTAAAAGCCCAGGTATTCTCTGTAGAAAGCATTAGAGAGCTCTGAAAGGTTTCTGACATCAGACCAGAAGGTCCCCCAGGGAGAACCAGGTTCATTAGGTAGCCCTGGACATGCTCCGAAAAAAACCTAGGTGGGTGGCCTCCCAGCTCAGAGAGCCTGCCGATGAAACAGGTGAATGTGGAGGTACATGCCGGTGCACAGCATTGTTCATGTCGCATCATTGACACTTAACAGGAGGGATGCAGAAGGGGAACTCTCGTTGTTATCTCTGATGAAGGTATGAGGCAGAAGAATAAGTTCTGGTCACCCCAAAATAAGCATGAATGCCAGGCTACATGGTGTTACTGGGCTTCCTGTGACCACTTCTTATTTTTACACTTACACTTTATATTGAGCTACTTATGTCCTATGAACCACACATAGACAATTCAAACTCATTTCTGCAAGTTCTAAGGTCCTGGTTAGGTGCCAGCTCTTACAGGGGCGGCTGGGGTGGCAGTGGAGTCACCCGCCTCTCCTTGAGGAAGTTCTTGATAAACATCCAACGTCCAAGCTGTCAACCTGCCAAGAGTTCAAAGCTTCTGGATTTGAAAACTGACTTGGACAGAGAGGTCAGTTCTCTGTAAAAAGATCTTATCGGGGCATAGGCACAAGCCCTGAGTCTGACGTCCTGGTGGTGGAAGGCTTAACAAGTACTGCTGGTTTAGGTTTGTCTGTGACTCAGAGCTACGCTCATCCAAAGTCACATCTTTTCTCCTTAATTTAAAATATCTTCTTGTTAAGGGAAAATACAGGAAGTAACAAATTCATATCCTTTAAAATTATGCTGAAAAGGCATGTGGTTATGTGTCAAGCTTCATAAAGTCCTATTCCCCTGCTCATCGGTCTTGTTATTTTTAATTACCTAACATTGTTTTAAATCTTCTGAAGTGTTCCCAATTTTTGAGGAGTTTAAACTTCCTTTTTTATTTTAATCCTTTTAAGTAGTCCTAATAAGATCATGAGCAGCCTCCATTCCTTTTAGGAACAACCCTTGATATAAACAGAGTTTGTGTGTGTGAAAAACTAGAGATCCGCAGAATGAATGAGAACCCACGGTTCCAGGGAGGGGGGTTTGCCTAAGGTGGCACTAGGAACTACGGTTCTATTCCTCACTCATTGCTTACAGCCTAACTGGCTGAGACACACCATCCACCCCCCACTCCAGCTCACTCACCACTGGAAGCTGAGAGCCTGACTTGAAGTTATTTAAAGTTAGAGTTTTGGATCTTTGTCTTCACAGACCTAAGACTAGTTAGGTCAATTTTTAGTAAGATTGTTGCTATTTTGGGGGGGCTTGTTTCAGGTAAACTTTTTTTGTGACTTTGCTGCTGCTGCTGCTGCTTTTTATTTAATCCTCACTCAAGAACATGTTTGTTGATTTTAGAGAGAAAGGAAGGGAGGGAGAAAGAGGGAGAGAAACATCAGTGTGAGAGAGAAACATCAATTGGTGTCTCCTGTATGCACCCCAGCCAGGGACCAAACCCAAAACCTAGGCACATGCCCTGACCATGAATTGAGCCCATGACCTCTCGGTTATGAGATGATGCTCCAACCAACTGAGCCACACCAGCCAGGGCTCACTTGCTTCTTTTCATAGTGAATGAAAGTGTTAATTTTATGACTGGCTTGGATGTCAGATGTGAAAACCTTCCTTTTTGTCACATTGGGGGTTGGCATGACAATAGCTGGGCCATCCTGAAGAGCCCAGACCCACTCTTCATGTGTGTCCTGCCCACATGCAGAGGGAAGCCCCCTGGACAGCCCCTCCTTGTCTTGTGAAATACTCCGATAAGTTGCAAGTTTCTTTTTTCCCAACGGGTTTGTTTACTTTATTAATCATTAAAAAGTCACTGTCGTTATAATTGAACATGGATTGCATATCCATTCTGTGAGGTCCTGGGCAAAGCAGGGGAAGTCTCCCCTTTGACCTAAAAATTTGCATTGTTAAGCTGTCATATAAACACCACATATCCAAATGAATTACTCTCTCTTACTTTTTATAGCTTTAGAATATCTTAAAGGGTATGTTCATAAATTATCTTGTTTGACCATCATAACCTTGTGTGAGAGACATAGCAGATTTTATCATGAGCATCATCATCATCGTCCTCCTCCTCCTCATCATTTATGGTTGAGAAAATGGTTCAGGGATGTTGAGGCACTGAAGATCAGACCCCGCTGGGGGACTGAGCCAGGATCAGACCCAGAAAGTGCGGCAGGGCCTTCTTCCCCAGATACTGTGCTCCACAGCCTCCCAAGAATGTTGGCACCAGCTGTGGGCATCCTCGGAGCTATCTTCTGTCACACAAAGCTTCAGTCCACAAAATCTGAATCCAGGGCCTTCGACATCCCTCTTGGGGAGAATGGAGCCTTCGTTGCCAAGAAGCAGGCAGAAGGCAGGCCTGGAAGGGGGAGTTGGTCTCCTCATTCGGAGACTGTATCTCTTGGCATTGTTGTCGTCTTGGCTGCCCTTAGATGTACTTGTGGTTTTGAAAGGTGGCCAAAGCGAGAAGCCAGGGTGCTCTTAAACCTGCTGCTTGATGTCACAGAAGGAGCCTTTGTTCCGCATGCAGAGCAAGGCTTCTCTGACAGGTCTGCAGACAGGATTTCCTCTTGACATTAGCGTTGTTCGGCCGGTGTCCCTTTGATTCATTTATCTTCAAGTGTGCATTTTTATTTGAATCTGGGACCTTCCTTAGGGACCGGTTCCTGTTGTTGAATATCTGTGTTGCTGGGATAGCCGAAGGATCAGCGCTTGGAGACGGCCGGGGTCTTTTTCCTGCCTGTGGGGACGTGGAGGCACGCATTCCTGGGAACAGCTGCCGAGTGCCTAATTCCTTCTGCCCCTTGTGCTGTGGGAGCATGTGGCGGGACAATGTGATGTTTCATTAGTTTGCATGAGTGGAGCTGACTGACTAGTCACAAGTGTTTTAACTGAGAGGGGCCAGGAAGTCTGCAGAATTATCCCAAGTTAAAATCTGGTACACTTTCCCAGGCAGTGGGTAACCTACCGTCTCAGTGTCAGCCCTTCAAAGCTGAAGTAAAAGCGTAAGGCATGGGATCCATGCGGACTCTTCTCTAAACACTGATTTGAAGACCTCACTCTCGGCTCTGTCAATGCCACCATGTGAGAAAGACTTTCATTTGTTCCTCTTCAGAACCACCAAATTCTAAAACCACTGCTTTCTCCTTAACAAAGCAATTTACCCCAGACATGCAAACCAATCAGTCTTTCAGCTCAAAGTTAATCACAAGGATCTGAATGCGAAGATCCACATGCAGACATCTGCATTTCATTTATACATGGGCATGGCTGCTGTCTGCAACTTGGAAGCTTTTTGTGCGTTGAGGAAAAGTTGGGTTTAGAGTTGAAAAAAAATATATTTAATAGATTAATAGATTCTATTTAATAGAAGGCCATTGGTTGAGTTAGCAGAATTGCAATGGCTTAACAGTCAAGAATGTCTCTACAAAGTAATAGTCCACGTGTTGAATTTTTAGTTTTAAAATTTCAAATAGAAGTTTACTAACATTTTGAAATGCCCCGTAGTGTGCGAATGCAGCTGTTGTGGATGCGTTAGTGAATTCCAGAGAACGGTGCACGTCCAAGGCCCTGGTGTGCTGAGGCCAGGAGCAGCTGGGTCAGAGGTGAGCTCAGCCCTGCTGGGCGTCTTGCTCACCCCAGGGTTGAGGGAGCCCAGAACATGGGAAATGCCAGCCTGTCCACCAGCTGCCTGACAGTAGTCCTAAATCCTCTACTGACAGGGATGATTTGAACCCAAAGGCTGGGATCTGTGCATTCTCAGCTGTTCTGGGAAAAAACTAAAGGATTTTTAAAAAACTGATTGCAAACCACAACGCAGAAAAGGATCAGAGAATTACACACTGTCATCCTCGTTGAGCGGAGCTGCTCAACATTTTCTCAGGCACCCCTCACCCCCACACACCCACCCTGGACAGACCTGCTTTAAGTCATGTTTTTTCAGGCCTCCTACAAGCTGTTTGGAAAAGATTAGGTTTTTTAGTCTTTTGAGAGTCAGAAACTGTGAGAGTTTTTTGCATCCCTCAGTACATGTTAAAATGTATTGTGAGCGGAAGGTGCTGTGTAGTTACAAGTTATTCGTGCTCTCCTTGCATGTGGATTTGGGTTCCATCCCAGCTTGGCCAGAAGGATGCAAGCTGAAGAAGTTGTAGTTGCTATTGTTGATTGGAAGGAGATGGCCTTCGGGCCCTGGCCTGTAGCCATGGGGCTGATAAGCCTTCAGGCCACCCTGCTGTTCGCAGCTTTGTAATGTTGTCACCACCCAGTCTGTCCCTAAGAGACTAGCTGTGGGTTTGGATGCAGAATTTGAAGCTCGTTTTTCTTAGAGGCCCCAAAGACAAGCAGTCATGGTCCTCTGGTTTTAAGGATTGTGCTGTTGTTTACAAATTATAGAAGTCGGAGCAGCGTTTCATAATTGACCCAGTTTCCATGCAGCCTGGACTGCCTGTGGGTCCAGATTCACCTGCAGACATAGTACCCGAAGTAAGATAACTCCTGCTGTGGAGAGGGGGCTAGAACACAAGGCACGTAGCCCTGACATCTCAGTTCAGGCCCCTGTTTTTCCATTTATTAGGTGTGTGAACTGGGACAAGTTATAAACTATAAAATGGGGATGAAAATACCTCCCCCCCCACCCCATGGAGTGTTGTCAGTAAATACACAGTTCACTGGTCACAAAACACGGAGGCTCCACGGAATGTCAGCACTCTGACTGTCACATGAGCTTCCTATGCTCTCAGCTCCCACCTGATCACACACCTCTGCTGTGTGACACCTGACGTGAAGGCCACTGGTGCCTTTGCTGGGACACTGATGTGGCCATGGCCATCAGGGAAAGCAGCTAATGACACTGACACTGATTCCAGCAACCGAAACTGGTAGCTTTGTGACCTTGCACAAGAAAGGTATAGTTACCTTTCTGAATCTCCTCGTCCTCCAAGGGTAGCTATAAGGTCAAGTACAATCTATAAGGTCAAATACCATCCCATGCGAAGGCACCTAGCAGAGAACCCGGCGTGGACAAAGGGCCCAGATGTTGGTTTTCATCCTTCCTTCCTCCTGGGAAGCTGGAGCTGGGAGGCTCCTAATCCTCGTGTGTAACCTGAGATCACATTCAAGCAAGGCCTACGGCTCCCGTGGAAGAATATTTCCCACATGTTGACGGAGTCTGGGAGGAGCGCTCCATCTGAGCCCGCCCTAAGCTGCCCTGCAGCAGCGAGTGTTGGCCAGCACACGCGATTACAGGTATAACAACCTCGCACTGCACTAAAAGATCAGCACACCGTCGTGCTGAGACACAAAACAGAGCCTGTTTGCAGTGGACTGGCCCAGCCCTTGCCCACTTGTTCCTGTTCTTAATATCAGTGTCTTCACTGTTTATTCTTCAGTGAATGTTTATGGAGCTGATTCTGTGTCAGACATTGTGCTGGGTACCAAGTACCCACGGGGAATGACATAGATGTGGGCCCTGTCCTTAGGGAGTGCCCAGATTAGGGAGCACACAGACACACTCCTCAACAAACACATAACGACAGGAGTGGGTACAAGGAAGGTAACATCGGAGAGGCCCATGCATTGGGTGGAGGGAAGGCCCATCTGTGGGAGGGAACATTTGAAGATTTAATATAAAAATGGAATATAAAGTACTTTATTAATATATTTCATTACTGCGTATTGAAATGATAATATTTTTGAAATAGTAGGTTAAATAAAATATTTAAGTTAATTTCACCTATTTCTTTTCGATTGACTACTAGAAAATTTAAAATCACATTGTATTTCTATCGGACAGCCCTGGGGTAGACCTCGGTGAGGAGTTTAAGTTTTCTCCCTCGCGCAAAGGGAAACATCTAACGGGTTGTAAGTAAGGGAGTAGCCTGATCTGATTTAGTTTTCAGAAGCGGAGAAGTGATTGAGGGGGGAAGAGGGGCTGGAGGGAGGGCAGAAGGTGGTCTCCGAAGGGCAAGGAGCCGGTGGAAGTGTGCTCCAGGTGGTGACGGAGGAGGCGAAAGGGGGTGGACTGCAGCTCTGTTTTGCAGGTAGAGCCTGCAGACTTATGAGGGCCGGATGTGGTGGGGCGAGGAAGACGGACAGCCAAGCGTGGCTCAGGCAGCTGGGAGTGTGGGGTGGGGCTGTTTACTGGGCTGGGGAAGACTGGGGAAGGAGCAGGGCTACATTGGTTCGGTTGGTTGCTTTTTCTTGGGGGAGGGGTGATAGTAGACGGCAGAGAATCAAGACTCCTGGGTTGAGTATACCGAGTTTGAGCTGAACACAGGTGTAAGTGGAGGCGCTAGCCACCGGTTGGTAGGTTGAGCCTGAAGCTCTGGAGAGAGGTCTCGAGCTAAAAGTTATAGTTAGGAGTCTGCATAGAAATGAAATGGATGCCATCACCAAGGGAGAGACCTGTGTAAAGCCTAGTGAGAAGGGACTGTAGGGCCTATCCCTGAGGGACCCTGGGCTCCCTTCCCAGGGAGACGGCAGAACAGGCTCAGCCTTTGGTTTGGTGCAGAGCAGAGAGATGAGGCAGGAGCTGCAAAGGGTTGGTGTTCAAAGGAAAGTTTTTGGGTTTTTTTTTTAAGATGAGAGACAAAATTCAATAGGAAAAGATCTAATCTTTTAAGCATGTAATAAAGCAAAGTACATTTTTTCATATACATGATTCTTTTTATACACTGTTTTGATTTAATTAAAACAGACACATCCCCAGGGCCGCCCTCCCTGCGGGCCCGTCAGCAGCCCAGTGATTGTACTCTGGTGGTCCCTTGCCTCACGGGTCCCACGCATTCCTAACGACATATGGACAGACGAGGTGTATGGACAACTGCAGTTGGCATTCTGGCTTTTGCCTGTGTGGTGACGGCTGCTTTTCCAAGGTTTTGGTGAGCAGCCACCTTGGGGATAGGCGCCTGCCCTGGAAGACAGACCCGGGGTGTCTATTTCTCTGTCTGTTTGGCTGGGTGAAATCTTTTCTTTCAGAGGCCCTGAGGACATTACCTCAAAACGGTAGCACTTTTATTCTGCCTCTGAATCAGTCTAGAAGAAACCTTTGGGAACACACTTCTTCTGAAGGGGAAGGGGAAGGGTTGGGGGCAGAGTGGATGGGACGGGAGAGAGTGGAGGGCGGGCAAATAGATGCCAGCCAAACAAAGCATCTGCTTTTATCAAAAGTGCTGTGTTTGGACTTAGGCAGCCTGAGGCCTGATGATTCACTGATGCCAGAGCCCCTGTGCCTGCCAAGAGACGTATTGGCCTTGATACGGTTTTTCTTGTTCTTACTCTATTCAGTTTGATGAGCTGCTGCCAAGTTAAGATTTCGGCAGTGGCTTTAAGCTTAACGCCGTCACTAAAATTCTGCTGAGCGCAGGTTAACCTGCGACCGCATCAACTTTTTATCAACCAGTACCACTTTATATTATTAGTTTTGGATTCCTTCATAGACTCACCACAGTGTCATATGTAGGATATTTAAATGGCACTGTTTTAACATGATTAGGGAATCTGCCTGAGGAGGCAGTTTAATTGCCATTCTTTTAATATATGTCATGAACACATTAATCAGGCACTGCTGTGTTTTCAAATGAGATAGAAACTGACTCATAGAAGCAGGAATCCGCTGCTGAAGTGAAAGCAGCAGGAGTTTTAGAAGAAACCCGAATCTCTGACAAGTAGGGAGGGAAACGTGCCCTGGTCTATAGTCTCCTCGGAGCCATAGGAAGGAAGATCCCCCAAGTCAAGGGATATGATAAAGAAGATCTCATGGCCTAAGGCCCTGAAGGGGAAACAGAGTTTAAGGCAACAGAAAACAACACGTTTACTACAGTTTGAAGGAGGAAGAGGTATGTGATCATCCGGGTATATTGTATCTACGTGTGTGTCTGAAGGACTATGCCCAGCCTGGACTGACTCGTGTGCGGGATCCCCCAACGTGTTGTGATGAGTCAGGCCCGTGCTGATGAATTCGTTCACATGTACGTTGAATCTTACCGTGTGCTAGGCTTTGTGCTAGGGGCTAGAGATTCAAAGACTGGCCAGGAGCGCCATCTGTTTGAGGAATTCATGGCCCTAGGAGAAAAGGATGCCCATTTTGAACCATCCAACCTCACCAGCACCTGTTCTCTCCATCGTTGCTACTGACCTACCTTCCCACCCACAGTGTAGCCTTTGTATCATTCCACTTACGTTCAATAAGGATTCTGCTGTTCTTGACCTCTGACTTTAACATCTGTCAGGCATCACGTGACTTTTTCTCCTTGACCAGGTGATTGCAGGTTGTACTGTCTGGGTAACCCTTCCTTCAGGGCCTGCCTTCCATGCGCCACCATTTCCTCTCTGCCCTCCTGGCCTCAGACTCAGGCCCAGGAAAGGTCGGGCGGTGCAACCAAGGGCCAAGTCAGAGGGTGACTGGGTCCATATCAGGGGTGGCACTGGTTGTAGAAGAAACAGGGTGAGCAGAGGATTGTGAAAAAATGCTAAAGGTAATAAAAAGGGCTTTCAGAAGTTACGTTCGGAACAATAAGACCAATGAGAGTGGGGACATGAGAGAAAGAGAGAAACCAAAGTGCTAAGCTTCTGTTGGGCTTGTTTTTTGTCGAGCAAATGACCTCTGGGATTGGAGAGGGTGGAGTAAAGGTGAAGGAAGAGGATGAGGCCCTGCCAGGAGGCTCTGATGCCGCCACGTGAGGGGAAGGCCCAAGAAGACTGAGAGCTTGGGGCCGAGACCATCACACCAGTGCCGTAACACTGGAGAAATGTTGGCATAACCAAGAGCTCCAGGAAAGATGCAGACAAAGAGGTGTTTCAACTTTCAGAAAAGGAATTTGGAAGATGCAGTTAATCTCTACAAAGATAAGATTGACATCAAATTCAGGAAAAAAGGATTCTTAGAACAATGATTTTTTTTTTGTTTTTTTGAATACTTGGTCAAGGAAGCGGCGACCTTAGAAAATAAAAGCCAGTCACCAGATTAACTTTTCTCCCTGGGGTTGCTTTGATGGTAGGTTAAAGGAATGTTGAGAAGGTATGTGTGCAAATGTCAATCTTTGGTGATATCCTTGGGGTGAGAAGGATTCCTGCTGGATGGTACACGTGAAGCTGGCTGTAGCCTCTGCCCTCAGCCCCATTCTACCCAATTAAGAAAACCATTCAGACAGTGGTATTGACATACAGATCACCTGGGTGGATGGCATGGACCTTGGAGGAATAACTAATATGTCAAAATGGTAAATATGAGATCCAAAAATGATCTGGCATTTTGAAACAACAGACCAAATCTAGCAAAGGGTTTCTCTAGAACCCAAAAACAAAGTAGAAGTATGGGGCTTGGCTTAATAGCCACATGTGAAAAATGTTCCGTCATTTGGATCACTGCAGCCTCAGAATGAGTCAGCACTATGCTATGGTCGTCAAAAAAGCTAATGTGATTTTAGGAGCATTAACCGCAGCTTAATAATGAGACCAAGGGAAATGGTCACAGTTAGCTGCCCAGATCACATCCGGTGAATTGTTTTTAGCTCTAGACACCAGAAATGGGAGACGAGTCCCCCACTGCAGCAGAACAGTGAGCTTCTGTCTAGACCATTCCTCTGCTCTAAAACAGATCTGTTGGTTTACTCGTTAAGAACTATCTCTAAGGTTCTTTGTGTTAGTGAAAAGGAACTTCTCATGTCATGTGTTAACACTGGGAGGAGAATATAAAATAAGCACCAGCCTTAACCCTGTCAACCACTGGTGACGCCTGCTGTAACAAAAACGCTCAATAAATACAGGTAAGATGTAAGAGAGTCACTCTCTTCTCATTCATTTATTAAAGTGAAGACACAAAATATATTTTCTTAAATATACACCTAGAAGTGTCTTTGCTCTCTCTTTTTAAAACTACATCCCTTTGTAAGTTAACAAAGGCTATACATATAATATACCGCCACCGAGAGAAAGAAATACCTCTTACTGGGACTTTCATGTGATTCCCAGTATCTGTAATGAACCTGTACATCTAACTGCACACTAGCTGATACTTTTCCAAAAGACATCATCTCTCCGCTCACCAGGCCAGCCCTGTCTTAAGCATCTATCACTTCTCATCTTCCCATAAACAGATGGAAATGGCCCTGTGCTGAACTCAGTCTTCCTGACTATCTCCCTGATTAACCTCCTCCCTGGCATTTCCAATATGTCCAGAGAGATTTGTTTTCAGCAGAAGCAGCCAGCCTCTCAGTCGGTGGCGCTGGGGAGGCACACTGCCCTGACAACAGTGACGTTCCATTGCTAAGGGAGTTCTGTCTGAGGCCATCACGGCTCAGTCACAGGCCTGTGACTGAATTATCTCCTTATTGAGGAATTCCATCAGTCCAGGAACAACATTTCTCTCTTGTTCCCTCTCTTCCTATATCGTTATTCTTCCCTTGGTGAACCCATAGAGCATGGTGGAAGGGAAGTGTTTGGGTCTAGGTCTCCTGCACAGTGCAGAGGACATGCACACACATACACACACATTCATTCATTCCTTCTTCACTCATTCAAACCGACATTTATTGAGCAACTGTATCCTGCAGTGACAGAAGAGAATAAAATAAAATATGGTCCCTGTTCTCAGGGGCCTGGCTCATAGTCCAGCGAGGGAGATAAGACAGGAGTTCACATGTACTGAATTATTCATAATCATAGAGTTTTATAATGCATAGAAAAGAAGTGCTAAGGAGATGTCATTAATTCTGTGCGTTGCGAAGGTGGGGCAGGGGAAGGAGTGGTCAGAGAAGGTGGGAATGACTGAGGAGGTGACGGGGATTCCAGGTGTCTTGGTTCAGGGAGTTCCAGATAGTTTGGATGTGTCAGAGTGAAGGAAAGGAGATGTGGCTGGTGAGGTCTTAGAACTAAGGACATCATCTAATACAACATGGGAGCGCCAGACTGTCCCATGGATTAATCTAGTAAGGAATACTTACTGGACTTCCAGCGGACACAAATTCTGAGTGGATCTGAAGCCTGTTGCTATCTTTTCCTTCCCCCACCCCTCCATCCTCACTTCTCCTCAACTGAGGCTTTGAGATGTTGTTGGAGCTTCATGCTGGCGAAGGGCGGGTGAAGGCACTAGATCAGAGCCATGTTTACATGCAAAAGGGCTGTAGCCACAAGGTCGCAGGTGGAGAACAAACTTTCTCCTGGTTGCTGGGTTCTCCTTTCACGATTGTGTGGCATGCCCTGGTGTGCGAGTTGGTTCCGAAGGGTAAACCAGTAGATGCCAAGGCTGCAGCATTTATTCCTCTTTGGCCCCATTACTTCAGGTAAACAGACAGCCGACGGGTCAGGTGCACCTTGCCTTTTCACCCTGCACTTCAGTTAAGTGTTACAGGAATGCACTCACTCGTGATAAATAACACCCACCAAACAAGAGCTCCATCCCAGGCACATAAGCCTCCTAGTCCCTGCTATCAGCAAGTTTTAACTCTAAGATGTTTGCACACTGCTTCAGATCTAGGAACCGTGCTCTGCTTCCTTATAAGGTCTTTATAGATTTTTTGAGGGTTGTATGTCAGCAGTCATCATTTGTGAATCATGACAGTTCTCTTCTCCCTTTTCCAGTTCTTGTACCTTTTATTTCTTTTGCTTATTTAACTTGCTGGCTAGGACCTCCAGGACAGCGGTGCACAGAAGCAGTAAGAGTGGACACCCTGGCCTTGTTTCTGATTGATTGATTGATTCCAGTAATGATTCTGATACTTTACCATTAAGAATGCTGCTTGCTGAGGTTTTTGGGTTTTGACAAAGATGTTCCTTGTCAGGTTATGGAGGTTTCTTTTTTTTTTAAATCTATTTGTGAAGAGTTAATTTTTTTCCTGCAAAGATCATGAAAAGGTGATTTTTTAAAGAATCCCTTTTCTTTCTATCAATTAGATGCCCAGAATGATTTTCCTCCATTAATCTGTTAATATGGTGAAGTGTATCAATAGATTTTCTCACGTTAAACTGACCGTGTATTCTTGAGTCAACCCAGATTTGGTTATGATATATTTTTATGCATTCTTGGATTGGGTTTGTCAATATTTTGCTTAGGATTTTTCATAGCTATTCATGTGTGAGGTTAGCCTACACTTTTCCTTTCTCTTATTGACCCTGTCTGCTTTTTATATCAAAGTTATAATGTCCTCTTTTTCAAGTCTCTTGAATAGTATATATAATTTTCAAGTCACAAATAATTCCAAAGTTTGACCGAACTTGCTGGATAGTAAAACCACCTAGGCCTGCAGGAATATCAAACTGCTCATCCCATTTAATGGTTATAGGACTATTCAGATTTGCTGTTTCCTTTTAGTCCTAGTTTTAATTTTTTTTCTGCAAATTTGTTCATTTTCCCTAAGCTTTCAAATTTATTGGCATAAAGATGTTCATAGCATTCTCCTTCTGTTCTCTTTTGTATCTATGATTATGCCCCTTTTTTATTTCTGAGGCGCTGGGGAAGAATCTGCCTCCGCACTCATTCAGCTTGTTGGCATACTTCAGTTCCTTCTGGTAGGACTGAGGGCTCGGTTTTCTGGCTGTCTGCTGAGGGCCACTCAAAGTTCCATACCATGGGCCTTGTCACAGTTCCTCTCATAATATTACATGAACAACATGATTCCTTATGTCAGATCTCTCTCTCTCTCTCTTTTTTTTTAAGATTTTATTTATTTTATTTTTAGAGAGAGGGGAAGGGAGGGAGAAAGGGAGGAGAGAAACATCAATGTGTGGTTGCCTCTTGCATGCCCAGTACCTGGGGACATGGTGCATCATGCAGGCATGTGCCCTGACTGGGAGGCAAACCAGCGACCACTTGCTTCACAGGCCGGCGCTCAATCCACTGAGCCACACCAGCCAGGGCAGATCTCACTCTTCAAGTCAGGTCCACTCAGATAATTGCCATATTCTAATATCAGCTGATTTGGGACTTGAATTACATCTGCAAAATCCCCTCAGCAGTATTTAGGTTAGCGTTTGATTGACTCACCAGGGGATAGGAATCTTGGTAGGGGGAGGAGCTTCAGAATTCTACCTGTCATGGTGAGGTTGGAGAGTTGACTGGGCTCATATCAACAAAGGCCTTGAAGGCCACGCTGAGGACGTCAGGGTTTTGTTCTGGGTGGATGGAAGCAGTTAGAGGATCACTAACTGATCACTCCGGCTGCTGTGTGAAGGCTGTGGAGCTGGACTGGAGCTGGGAGGGTGTTTTAGGGTTGAGGTGAGAGCTGACGGTGGCCTGGACTAAAGTGGACTTAACTCCTGAACACTCATGGTTCCGCAAATGTACCATATTGCCTCACGCCCCCCATGTGTTTGGACATGCTTCTTTTGCTGCCTGGGCACTTCTTATCACCACCTACCCCACAGCTTCTCCACTGGGACAGATCCCTACTCAGCCCCCAAAACTTAGCCCAGATGTTGTGGGAAGACCTCCCCAGGTGTTTCTCTCTTACTGACTCCCTCTCTCCAACTTGAGTTGTTTGGATGTTATGCTCTGTCTTCCCTACTTACCTGTGATCTGTATGAGAGCAGGACCTTTGTCTTGGATCCTTGTGTTTCCATTGTCCGGTCTCGTGCCTGGCATGTTGTAGGTGCCTGACGATGCCTGTGGGATGCATGTAAGAACGATGGGAGGTACTGGGCGTGAAGTAGACACCTCAGCCCTCTAGGGGAGCTCGCCTTGTGGAGAGAGAGACCGTGTATGAACACATACACAGTGCAGTGACCTGGGATGCAAACACCAGGCCATGTGTGCCAACTCTGGGCATTCCTAGTATGCATGGGTTTGAGGGGGAGCATTGATTCTACAGAGTCTGAAGTAGTCGCATCTAGTTTCTCACATTCCTCCATTACATGAAATAATCATTTTATTACCAGTGATTTTTTATTTTTAATGTTATATCTAAAAGAACATTTGGCCCTGGCTAGTATAGCTCAGTGGATTGAGTGCCAACCTGCAAAGCAAGGGGTCACCCGTTTGATTCCCCCAGTCAGGGCACGTGCCTGGGTTGTGGGCCAGGTCCTCAGTTGGGGGCATGCAAGAGGCAACCACACATTGATCTTCCCTTCTCCCTCCCTTCCCCTCTCTAAAAATAAAAAAAATAATAATAAAATTAAAATAATAATAAAAAGGCATTTGTTTGGCAACCTATTAGCCGTTACTTTATTCTGTAACATTTAAAGAAGCAAACATTCATTCATTTTAAGACAGATGTAGGGTATTTCCTTCCCTATCTGTATACCAGTCACTTAGAAAAGATCTCTGTTAGTGAAAATTTCGCTTGTGTATTCAAGATGGAGAACCTCTTAACTCAAAACAGCAAACACTTAAAGATCAAGGGTCCTTTTAAGAGGGAGGAAATTATTAACCTGGTTACAGATGAGAAACAAACCGAAATAATAAGTTATATCATTTCCGTGACTCCCAACTAGACATCCCTCAGTGCAAACTTAAGAAAGTGGGACAGTGGAAAGAATGATTTAACTGAAATAAGCACAGCGATGTTATTTAAAACTTAATAAGCTAAAGAACAAAATGGCAGGAGAGTCCGGCTTCCCCTGCTGCTTTCCCGCCGGCCGTGAGCCGCGCTCGGGGCGGCAGGCCTGGCAGAGGGCTGTGGCCGCCCGGGAGACTCCAGCTGTAAGGAGAGACACACACAGCATCAGAGATTCACATGGGTGCGGGTTCGTTTTAAAAAAATTTTTAAACCCTTTTTATTTATATTGCCAAGTTCCTCTGTTTGTTTTCTAGTGATCTCTGTTGGAGAATACAAATCTGTGGTTCAAGGACTGTGTGCTGCACAGTCTTGTATGAATAATTGGATATTCGATTTCAAATTAGAGGCTTGGGCTGCAGGGCCAACTGCTATGTTTTCTAGCTCATGTCTTCCTGGTTAGCTGGGATCAGGGGGCTGGCTGAGAAAGGAGACACAACACTTCCGCGTTTAAATATAAATTTAATTTGATTCAAGGCATTGATTTTTAAAGCTTTTGGATTTGTAACACACTCACTCGATTTTATTTATACTCCTTATATTCCCTCCCTGAGTCTAAAAAGGATGAGAAGGAGAATATGAGGACCCACTGAGGCACCCTTGGAGTCCTGAACTAGAACTTTAGAGCGTGTGGATTCCCCCCTGTTCTCATCACACAACGAACGGGGCTCCCTTAGCAGAGCTTACTTGCGGGTGGGGGCAAAAGGGAACTTCAGTGTATCCCTAACCAGTGCCTTCGGTTTCCTTCTCGTCTGCCAAGGCAGTGTGTGTGATGGGAGATCAAACAGGAATATGGGAGCTCATCCAAGGATGCAAGGGCATTTGGGGGAACACCCAGGCTCTTGGGTACCAGGGTCTCTGGGCAGGAGAGTAAGGTGGTATGAAGAGCACAGGCCTGCTTTGAGGTCACCCTGTCTGTGAGTGGGGACCCTGCCAGCTGCAGCCAGCACAGTGCCTTGCCTGGTCCAAGTGGGTTATCCCACCCCCTTCCCAAGAGAGCTTGAGGGGTTTCTCCTAAGAGTTTACAGGTGCATCTCTAGAGAAAGGGAGAGAGGAATATTTTAGCTCTCAAATGTGAAAGGAAAAAGGGTTTGTAGCTAAATCTGGTGAGAAGAGCAAATCCTAGACAAAATTCTAAAAAGAATTTACCAAGAGAATGACATTTGAGCAGCTAAATAAAGAGAGTTAAAATTACAAATTATGACTATATGGTCTTGCTATTTGGCAGATATTTTCCCCCAAAATGAGTGAAATGAAACTCAAAAAAATATTCGACAGTGTAGCTGCCAATGAAAAAATTCAAACTTTCAAGTGAAAATTGGAACTTTGGACAACCGATATTCCCCACCTTTGAGCTTAACACTTTCCAATACTTAATATAATTACTTCTGATGAGCTCAATGGTGATAATGACATGTGATTCTTTTTTAATACTATAATGAATTAGGTCAAAATTGAGAAGATCTGCATAACTCAATGAGCCAGTGTTTGCTAGAATAGGGGCTACAGAATCACACATGGATGAAAGGCCCGTTCAAAGTGCAAGACAGATGCAAAAGAGAAAGACATGGTTTCAGATTCTACATCACAACTAATTTTTAAGAAGCTACCACTTGTCACACTTTGGTATAGTATCAAAGAACATCCATAAAACCTGCAAAGCCTATTAAAGTTCTCCCTCATTTGCAGTTCAGTCCCCAGTTGGGGCAGGAGAGGGAACCGATCGCTGTTTCGTTCTCACATTGATGTTTCTCTCTTTCCCGTCCTCCCTCTCTCTATAAATAAATAAATAAGCAAACAAATAACTCCCCCATCTTCCAATTACATGTCTGTATGAGGGTGGATTTTCTTCATTTATTTCAACCAAGATCTATCTCCTTGAGTGTAGAAGTAGATGTTAGAATTCAGCTGCCTCCTACTAAGCTAGACATTGCAAAGTTTTGAAAAATTGGGAGACAGTGTTACTTTTCTCATCACTGAATTTCTATTTTTTACAAAAATGTTATTTATACAAACATAATGGGTTTATTTTTTTAATAGGAATTCACAAGTTAAAAATTTTGAAAATTTCTCAGTTTTAATTTGTTATCAATAATCAGTAGATATAATCCACATGAACAAAAGCTCTTTGGGGTTCCCAATAATTTGGAGCATAGAGAAATCCTGAGACCAGAAACCTTTGAGAACCATTGATACAAACAACACACACCTATACTGTCTGTCCATGCATTAGGACATGTAATGTATTAATGCATATAATGTGCATGTTTAAATGTACATAAAAATAGGAATTTGAAGAAGATGAGAAACAGCATTTCAGTGGCTCTAACATCTCTCTGCACTCCCAGGGCCAGACCCCTGGGCCGGATAATCAGTATCAGACCGCATGGCCTATAAGCCTAAAATGTTAATTCAGTAGAAAGGCAAGGGTTCAAGAACTTGAAGGGGAACAACACTGCCAAAGTGCTGCTGACAAAGTTTTTAGTCACTGGCCGTGTGGTTCCACAGATGCAGAACCTGATGGCGTGGACACGACATCCAGAGTGAGGCAGGAGAGCTGGGCACAGCAGACAGACTCAGCAGCTTTGGGATAAATATGCCTGATATTAAAAACAAATACACACAAAAAAACACAAAGCCCCCCCAAACAAGGCCTGATAAAGGGACACAAAGTGTGTGCCTGGGTTTAAGTCTCCAAAAGACTGACTTACACCCCTCTTCGATGGGAAGGCACCCAGGGACTGTGAGCCGAAGCTCTTCTCAGACCCTTTGGTTCTCCAAAGGGATTCGTTGCAGAACCTAACCTGTGTGCTCTGAGAGGAGCCTGTCAGAGGCCAGCCTGCCTCGGCGCATGCGCGTTCTGTGCAGCTCTACATGGGCAGTCAGACCAGGCCAAGAACGGCTTTGGGAGTTGGAGCCGCTTCCACCACAAGCTGGTCATGTCTCTGAACTGGGCCCTTGCTGCGCCAGTTCAGGGGAGCAGTGCTGCAGCCTCCTGGGGGGCTCCAAGCCCGGGAGGCATCCAAACCTGAGCTGCGTGTCTGCTGCCTTTGGGTGGGCGAGGTCTTTGTGCAGACACGCGAAGACTCTACCCTGAGAAGACTAGTCTTACAGGCTTCAGAGCCAGTGTGTCCTTTCAAAATGACCATGGTTGTGCAGGAATGAGCTGATTTTTTTGAAGTCTGAGTCTCTGAAGGCAGCTGTCTTCACATCCTCTATTGGGGGGCCACCTTGCTATAACCGTGCAAGCACCGAGAACATCAGCTCTCATGTCTCCCCGTCCTTTCCTTTGCCTTCGTCAGATCCTCTTCCGCTTTCTATAATAAGTCAGCATCCTCAGCGCCACTGCTGCTGTTTACTTTTAATTGTCTGGTCAATCCTAGTGTTTTAGTATGATAGACAAAAGCAGACATGAGATGGGGAGAGAAACAATAAGTGGGCACCCAAGGAAATTAGGGTCAATTGCTCAGCTTGACACCAGGAGTGGGTGGGCAATGAAGTCAGCCATAAAAAAGAGAAAGATATGGTTTAGAAGTAGGGTACGAGAACCGGGGACAAGCCTCCTTCCTCTCACTCTACTGGATGCTGAGTGACCTCGGGCTGCCACTTCGTCTACCCGAGCCTTCGTTTACTTCTGTCAAACTGGATGGAATGCAGATGCCTGGTGCAAACTGCTGCCCATTGGGGCACCCAGCCCTGCCTCCCACATCTGTCCTCCTTGAAGCGCTTTGCTTTCGGCTTTAAGGTTAATTTTTATGCTCTAGTGAATCTAGAATTACCACATATAAATGGTCTAACATTTGGAGTCTGAATGTGACAGTAACGTATGTAGAGCTTCTAGGTTGATGTCATGGTGTATCCTACCCCCCACTCCACCCAACACACACCATGAAAGGAATCTCTGTCTGTGCTAACTTCCTGAGTATTGTCTGGGAGGTGGGCCCAAGTTAATAATTTGAATTTGGGTGAAATAATGTTGGGTACATTTTACTCAGTGCAAGCATGCGTTGTTCCCAATTGTTCTCATATTTGTATTTTCTCTTTTCAGGGATCAGCATCTTCCGGACCCAACTCTGGAATATGTGAAGGTAGGAAACTGGGATTTAACATGTAATCAGGACCCTATGCAATGGATTTTCCATTTTTAACACCGTGTTGCCAGATAATGCTGTGGTCTGGCTTGCGTAGGAAGCTGGTCAGATTGAAACAACCAGGAGATAGTTTGACTGTTTTCAGCCTTTAGTAAACTTTGAGGGAGCCTTAGCCTCATCCCTATAGGGGCCTAGAGCCTTTTCCCCGTTCCCGGAAACTCTCAGTGCCAGAAGTGTTTTAAAATTCAGAATTTTTAAGGAAATGTAATAGGGTACATATATATAAAACACTCCCAAAGGGATCTAGATTCAGCACGCCATAATCAAACTCATTATTTCAGCAGTGAAATGTAAGAATATTCACCTGAAATGGGATAAATAGACTGCAAATGATTTTATATGGTTAGGTGATGTTTTGCCACCAAAGGAGGTCAGGTTTCTTTGGCAGCCAAATAAACTGTTTTTAAAATTCCAATTTTTAGAGATTTTTGGATTTTTGAATGATAGAAGA
This sequence comes from Mormoops blainvillei, assembly GCA_004026545.1. NCBI lineage: Eukaryota > Metazoa > Chordata > Mammalia > Chiroptera > Mormoopidae > Mormoops > Mormoops blainvillei. Next base: position 30,745 of record PVJD01006924.1, on the reverse strand, counting down.
GGAATCGTGACCCTCTATTTATCTTCAGTGTAGGATTGAAGGCACCCTGAAGTTTTCTGAGTCGTTCTTTTCTTCTCAACAGTCACCCCCTTGTTCAGTGGCTAATCTAGAACCATGAACTGTGGTAATACCTTACTTTCCAGTGGGGCTGACATTCAGTGCTTCTAAATGGTCAGTGCTTCTAAACAATGTTTTCCTTCTGAGCAAAGAGAAAAGATGCCTTTCGCTTCTTCCCTCCGTGGCCCACACCATTTTTTGGGTGTGTATGTTTACTTTATTTTATTTTTGAAAACTGTAATTAAAGAGAATTCTGATTTGTCACACCTAGTTTCTTCATTTACAACATCACATATTATTATTTTTTTCTTATAAAATTAAAATTAGTTTTTAAAATTATAATATGAAGAGGAAGGCGGACAATTTTGTAAAAGAAATTAGCAGCTGTCAAGAATTGCCTGGTTATAAGTGACAGAAACCCATGTCATCTATGTTAAGCAAAATAGAAACATTTAAGGGAGGCATGGAAGCCTAGCACAGGGAGTACAAAGAACTCATGGCATGAGTTAGGACTTCACGTGCCTACCTCTGAGAAGCCACCATGGTCATCTTCATTACTCTGAGAGCAGCATCCCATTTTCAGAGTATTTAGGCCTCTTGCCATTCGTGTGCCCGTGCCTGCCCCAGGGTGTTGGCATGCCTTCCCTTTAGACCAAAGGATGGAAGGTGCGGGAGGGAACTCTACTAGAACCGCTTGGGCACTCGAGGCTGTCATCATAAAGTTTGTTGGGATGGAGATGGGTATTATCTTCCCCTCCTCTTACGTCCATGCTGTGACTGAGCTCTAGTTTCCCCGGAGCAAATGCATACACCTAAACCAGCAGGACTACCAGGTCAGAGTCTGGTCAGAGCTTTGTTAAGTGGTGCATCTGCATCCCTCTTGGAGGCCTCACCTGTGCTTTTGGGCAGGTTGTGCACTGCAGAGCATTAGGGGACACTGTTCCCAAAGACTGTGATTATTTGACTTGACCACAGCAAGAAAAATGGGCCCTAGAATTATGCAATGTGCAAATCACAGCAGCCCTTTAAAATTCACTCCCTGCCATGTTCCAGAAATTGGCTGTCTCCCACTGCAGACTCACTCGCTGTGCTCAGCAAGCACACCCCCTCCCCTTACTTCAATAACTCAGCTTTTTCTTTTACAAAAGTCCAAACCTTTTAAGATAATCCATCTAAAGCTAAACATAGACTCTGGAATGACCTGTTTTAGTATTATCTAAGCTATCGCATCTCACTCATGAATGTCAGTCTTTGTGACTCGAGTCGTGTCGACTAAGGAGCAGTCGGGGTTGCCAGTGACTTCTGTCTAGCCGGGCTCTCCCTGGCCCGCAGCTGCGAGCTGTGATGGAATGGCTCTCGGTGGCTCCAAGGCATACTCCTTTTCAAGGACTTGCTGAGGTGTTCTGAAGGTTGCTTTCTGCTCCTGTGTCTGAATCTGGCTGGGTAAATGAAGTCTCTCTCTCTCTCCTGAATGCATCACAGATTTCTTACTTTCTGACCTTGCCCTTGGTTTTGAGGGATGGCTTGGGGATTCGTTGGGGGAATGTGAGGCATTCCTGCTGGCCTCTGAGGGCACCAAAGCTCCGAGAGCACGTTCATAGAGGCCTTTGACCTCAAGGTCCAAGTGGCTCCCGTGCCCTTCTTCCTGGACCTGCACAGGCCCATCCTATCATTTCTCAGGATCAGCTGCCCTCTCCAACCTGGCTGACCGAGTCCATGCCGCCATGGCCTTGCAAACCCGCATTACCTGGAGCCTAGCGACTGGAGGGGGCTGAAGATGATCCAGCGAGATGAGAGAGTTGTACATAAAGTGGGATTCAGTTTGGCCTTCCTGACTTTGATCTGTTTTTTCCCTACAACGCCGTTGTACACATAATGCCTCTTGAGCACGGAAAGAAGTAGCGATTCTGTGTAAGATATGTTACATCATATAGGACCCACTTGGCAGAGTCAGACTTATCAGCCTAATGAACAAAAGTCAGAATACCAAATTTTTAGGGATTCGTTGTGACCTCAGAATGGTGGGTGGTCGCTGAGTCTCGTCCCCATAGTGGAAGCACCCAGGCGTGGCCAACTTACAGCAGTTCTCATCCCGTTGGGAGCTCTGGTCCCAGGTTTCCCTCTATGTGTCTTCAGATGCCTTTCTTCTTTCCATTGGAGACTTGCTACCCATCTTCACCTGGCTGTCCCAGTGCCTAGACATAAGGGAGCCATCTGGGACCTCCTTGCCCCCATGGGTCTGGGGGAGAGGAGGCTCTGACGCTGAAGCATACATAACAAGTGAGACGATGGGGCTGCAGGTTGTGGCAGGAGAATGCGGGGTAGAGAACGAACCCAAAATTCAGTTCTGTCCAGCCTGTACTCTGTGTCCTCCCAGCACTCAGTGCGCTTTGTATTGCAGCACATAATGCAGCGTGAAAGGACTCGTCCCCGGTTGCTAGGCTACCAGTAGTGCCTCTGTGCGTGGAATGGAGGGGACTGTGCAGGCTGGGCAGCCCCAGGGCTGTTTGGTGGTTCTTTCACCTCAGCAGGCGGGGGGCGGGGGGCGGGGGGGCATGGGCTCTTCCCCTGCTGGGGCCCCAAGAGCACCTAGACCCTCTTCGCTGGATTCCACGTTTGGATGTGATTAGAAATTTAGGGCAGATCCACATAACTGGTGATGTAGGGATCTCATTCTCCCCTGTCTTCTCTATTTAATTCTGACCATTAGACAGGGGAGTTTTGTCTTTCTTTTTCTTCCTAATTTTTTCTTGTTTTCCTAGCCTTCTCCTCTCCTCATATTTTTTTTCCCCTCCCAGCAACTGAAAACAGGATCATCTTGAAAGTCTGATCCCAACTGCTTTGTATAATCATGAGGTCCCTCTCTGTAACCTAATGTAATAGATTCTCTTTTGCTGCATCTGAAAGAAACCACCCCTTTCCGGCTGGAAAGCAGAAACCCCACAGCAGCTCCACCTTCCTCCTGCTCCTTAGTTGTTCCTGACTTTAGTTAGTGGTGTGCAGCTCTGGAATTTTCCTCTGCGTACCTAGCATACCTTACCCTAGATAAACCAGCTGGTTGCTTTTTAATGGAGGAAGTGGCTCTGGGCAAACCTGTGTCGCAGGGTTTACCTTCTGGGCCGCTTTCCCTGCGTATTGCTCCCTCTTTGGTCTTTGCCACATTGTTACCCCCATGGAAATTTGATGAAATTATTGTACTAAAATATGTATAAGTGGTCATAGCCTCCAGTAGGAAACTCCCAAGCTCACCCCACCTCCCCAGGAATCCCCAGGAGAGGAGTGTGGCCCGGCCCACGCTGTTCTCAGAGCGGCAGGACCTCAGACTGACCACATTCTCTCTGTAGGGTCCATCTTTCTGGCACCAAGAAACCAGAGGTGGGCCAATGTCCCTACTAGTTTAACATTTTTAGGCTCCTCTCTGCCTGTGATAGGCAGGAGGGGAAGGTTTTTTAGCAAATAGGAAGGGTTTTTTAAATTAGTCTCTCACTCCTGGTCATAAAATTGCCATATCGAGAGGAATGAGAGCGGCATATCCTGTTGAGTCTCAGACTTTAAGACCAAGGATCTGACAGGTAGTTGCCCGCCCATCACATTACCTCAAAGGACTGGTGATTTGCCCCCACCACTCCTACAATTGCTACTGTGGTCACCATGCTTTCACTTTTGTAGCCCCCTCTCCAGTTGATGTAAGCCACTTTCTTTTTTCACTCTTTGTCATTTTCCTGGAGCTACTTCTTTAAGCTTGAGGAATTTCCCTCCCACTCCACACTAAATTTTATAAATTTATGTTATTTCCTATCTCTTTCCCCTTTATACCTATCTTCCTTTTAGACTGAAGATTCTAATTCCCTTCTAGGTTCTACATACATGCACAAGACTTAGTCATTTTAATAAAGATCTCTTTTCAGGGAGTGGTTTAAAAGTATATGTTTTGGGGGAAGAGGTTATTATCTAGGGCAGAGCTAGGTGATTTTTTTTTTAGAAGAAATGTTTATTATAGATTTTTCATTTTAAAGTAAGTTGTCCTTAAGGAAGATAAGTGGGAAAATGTAGCTGAAATAGAAAAGGAAGTTGGAATGACTGTTCTTTCAAATCAGCCAAGATGTAGGCAAGCCCGTGTTCACACCGGGGCTGGGGACAAAGGCCTGCTCTCTGGGGGGCTGCAGTTAGCAAGTGTGAGACCGAATGTGGCCTTTTGTTCCCGACCGGATTCCTGGGGAACGAATGTCTGTCCGATTGCAGCCTGCTGGGGTGGGTTCTTCCTAGAGCCACTTGCATGCTTTTATAAAATGATTTGCGGTTTCTGAGCTCCTTTGTAGGTCAGGAGAAGGGACAGGACTGGACCCATAATCCTGAGTGCGGACCAGCACCTTTCAGTATCCCCTTCCTCCAGAGGGGGCATGAGCAGCTCGGGAGCCCAGGGCTGCTTAGAAATCAGTGCTTTATGGGGTTAACACTTCGCAAATATTCTTTCCCAGAGGCTCTTATAGACATGACAGACTGCCCAAGGCTCAGATCTCAGCAAGGCCTTTCCTGCCGTTGGCTGGAGCTGCATTAGGTCACCCAGCAGATTAAAAGAGGAGTAATTATGCGAATTCCAGCGCGGAGAATAAGTGCCCTGGTTGTGGGAGACCTGGGGGGTGAGGGGTGGGGGGCAGCATGACTTCAGCTCCCGCTTTGTGCTCAAGATGGCCGCAGCCATGGTCATGGCTAAATAGCTGCCTTTGAGGAAAGTCTTTTCTTCCAACAGGCCGGTCTGCTCTGAATTAGCCAGCTAACAAAGTCGTGAAAGGGACTTAGAAAAACAATGGCCCGCTGTACATTCCGTGAGATTTTAACAAGTTATATGAACCAAGTAATGGCCCGGTTGGCTGGCTCTGCAGGTTTCTGCCTGCGTGTGCACATCCACAGAGCCAGCACCGTCCCCCGTGGGGCCAGGTCCAGCTCTGCCAGCCACGACCGTGAAACAGCCCGGCTCGCTCCGGAGCTCGCAGGCAGAGGAACGAACTTCAGCTCCTCCCACCGCACCCCAGAAACATTCTCTGCAAATATTCTTGGGAAGCTTAATGTTACTGCAGTCATTAAAAACTGCTGAGGCAGGGTGGGAAGACGAGAATAGGGATGGAGGACATTCGCCGAATGCAGCCCTCATTCAGTGGAATCTTATCTCACGGGTCTGTGAAAAGGCGGCCACTTCCAAAAAATAAAACCTTATCGTGAAAACGTACGCCCATTTAAAAACCTATACATGAGTGTTTATGGCGACATTATTTATAATTGACAAAAACTGGAAACAACTCAAATGTCTTCCAACTGGTAAAGGGATGAACTTTAGTACGTCTACCATGGCGCACTATTCAGCCACAAAAAGGGATGGACTGTTGTATACACACTTACAGTAGCAGAGAACAGATGATGGTTTAAAAAAGGTAAGGGGAGAGCTAAGGGCAAAAGGGAATGGAGAACTTTGGGGGATAATAGAAATAACCTTGATTGTGGATGTTTCCAAGCTCATAGAACTGTACTTAAAAGAGTAGCTCTTACTGTATGCACGTTATACCTCCGCGAGCTTGACTTTTTAAAAACAAGCTAAAACCTTATATTTTAGGCCTTAAGTGTTGCCAAATTTCTGATTTTTGGATGGGCCACATCAGACTGCTGATCAGACAGGGAAAGTGCTGAGCTCGTGCTGCGCTGGTTCATTCAGTAGACCTCTGAGCGTGGGCCATGTGTTAATAATTTTTTATGGAAGTCAGGCGGGTAGGAGGAAGGTATATCAAGAGCTTAACTTAAGGGAGTGGCACCGGGAATGGAAAGTCAGGGCAGGTGCTGGAGGCCTTTTAGAGATAGAATTAAGAACCAATTTATTAGGTGAGTTGACAGTTCCTGTTGGGACCTAAATGCAGGAGGTGAGGGAGAGGAAGCCAGGGTCAACTCCAGGGTTCACATGAATGCCTGGCTTCTTCCCAGAAGCCGGTAAACTATTTCAGGGGAGGAAAGAAGGTTTCCAATCGGAGACGTGATTACCACAACGTCATTGAGTTAATTTGCGAACATTTGGGTATATCACTAGACCCGGGGCTGGGGGTGGGAGTTAGCAAACTACAGCCCAAGACCAAAGCTGGCCTGCCCCCTGTTACTGTATGGCCCTCAAGCTAAAAATTGATTTTATATTTTTAAATGTTGTTTAAAAAATCAAAAGAAGATTGTGAAATTATAAAAATTCAAATTTCAATGGGCACAAAGTTTGACTGAAACACAGCCACACCCATTCGATTGCATATTGCCCCTACAATGGTGAAGTTGAGTAGTTGCAACGGAATGGGTGGCAAAGCCTGAAATATTTACTCTCTGGCCCTTTAACAGGAAGGGTTCCCTGACCCCTGCTCTAGACTGTGCGCCCATAAACTGTCCCTGTTTTGCCTCCCGTTAATGTATCGTAGGCTTTCAGTAGAAATTCCATCTTTTCTTGCCTTCACTTTCATGATGCAACCTTGCATCATCGGCGTCGCCCTCACTGCGCCTGATGATCCAGCACTGCGCCCTCATGCAAGCTCTGTGACCCTGCACCATGAGAAACTGTGCTATGGCAGCACCGCTCTGTTTGGATGCATCTCAGCATCGCGTGCAGTAGACCTGTCTGCTCGGAGCAGCCTCCCTCCGCCGGGCCCATCACGGTTAGCATCTTCAGCTCTGCTGGTTGAACAGGGGCTTGAATCCTGACTGCTCTTGCCTGGGGCTTGCCTGGGTTACTCCTCAGACCAGATACTGTTCCGCCTGGGCAGCCGGAAAGTTTTCTCTGTGCCCCAAGTCAGAAGTGAGTCTCCCAGGGCCTCTTGAAATTGACAGTTTGAATCAAGGTCAGACCCTGAGCCGCCCTCTGGAGGTGCTGGAAGGCTCTGCTTCTAGCTTGTGAGTGGAACGAGGCCGGATTCACGTTTGTATTCTGTGCTACAGCCTTCCTCCGTGGCTGAATGAAGAGGGCTCTCCTGAAGTCCCAAACAGTGTGCAAGGTGGTGAAGAGACTGCAAAGCTAGCATGCAGGCAAGGATTGAAGCTGTGGCTTCTGAACAGACTCAGCTTTGTAACTGGACCTCAGAGCCCTCCCATGTGGCCTGTCTACCTCTAACCTCGCCCCCGCCATCCTCCTTAGTCACTATACTCTTCCTCGTCAGCTTTTCCTACTGCCCCTGGGTCTTGGCCTGGGAAGGGTCTTGTGAGGTAGAACAGCTGAGTGGTTTAAAGTGGGTGCTAAGATGCTGTTGTGTGAATTGTATCTCCCAAAAAAGATATGTTGAAGTCCTAACCCTCCAGTACTTGTGAATGCGGCCTTATTTGGAAATAAGGTCTTTGCAGATAATCAAATTAAGATGAGGTCATACTGAATTAGGGTGGGCCCTGATCCAATGACTGGTGTTCTTATAAGAAGAGAGGAATTGAGACACAGGGTGACAGACACGCAGGGGGAGTACCGTGGACAACAGCGGCAGAGACCGTGGTTGGTGCGCGCAGGCCAGGAACGCCGAGGATGGCCGGCAGCGCCCGCGAGCCGGGAGAGCAGCACAGGGTCCTCCTCAGAGCCTTCGGACGGAGTGTGGCCCTGCCAGCGCCGTGGTTTTGGACTCCTAACTTTAGAACTATGAGAGAATAATTTTCTATTTTACAGTCCCCGAGTCTGTGGTAATTTGTTACAGCATCCCTGGGAAACTAGTAAGACGCGAAGCCCTGTCTTAACCATTTCTTGGTTGTGTGACTTTGAGCAAGTTTCTGGAATTCCCTGGATCTCAGTTTACTTAACAGTAAGTGGGAGAATGCAGGAATTAGATGAGTTAATATACGTGAAGGTATTAGCACAGTGCCGGACATGTAGCTAGTATCCAGTAAATACTAGTTTAGTAACTATCACGCTACTTCTCTCTGTGGCCGGTCCGCCCTGACTCGGATTCCACAGCCTCAGAAAGGTGTTCCTGACCCGCTGCTAAAAGCAGCCTGCCTAGTCTCATCTCTCGGTCCGTTATCCACGCAGCACTTGTCCCAATTTCTATTTGTTTACTTAAAAAAAACCCAACTTCTCATTAGAATGTGAATGCCGAGTGCAAGGACCTTCTCTTGTCCGCTTAGTAAATGCAGGGTGGGGCAAAAGTAGGTTTACAGTTGTATGTATGGAAAGTTAATCCAATCATTAATAAATAATAATACAAGAATAAACTCTGTGTTTCATGTACTTTCAACTGTAAACCTACTTTTGTCCCACCCTGTGTTTAGTAACTGCCTGATGACCACATACAACCAGATGCAAAGGGCATTTAAATTGAGAGAAGATGAAATGAGTTTCTGCCAAAGATCATAAGGTTTCCCAAAGCAAGTAACACTTATATTTCTAAAAGTTTTCCAGAAATTCTTCAGTGATTTTATTTCATGGCAGCAAAAATGATCCTCACCTAGCCTTAGTCTCCCTTCTCTTGCCAATCTTGTATCGAACAAAAACTGTGAGGTCACCGTTGTCACCTTAAATTCTCATACGTTTAGACAGAGATGTGCACTTTAAAAAGCGTAGTTATGGCAACCTCTATGGCTCAGACCCATCAATTCCTCACTAGATCTTTTTTTAAATTGAATTTATTGGGGTGACATTGGTTAATAAAACCATACAGGTTTCAAGTGTACAACCCTGTAACATAGTATCTGCACACTGCATCGTGCACTCACCGCCCGAAGGCAAGTCTCTTTCTACCCCGGTTATCCCGCCCTTTGCCCACCCACCTTCCCTCCGGTAGTCCCCACACCGTTGTCTGCATGTCTGTTTTACTTTTTATTTTTTGTTTAATCCCTTCACCTTTTTCACCTAGCTCCCTAACCCCCCTCCCTTCTGACAGTGTCAGTCGACCCTGTGTATCTATAATTCTGTTAATATTTTGTTAATTGGATCACACATGGAAGAGAAGTCTTATGGTATTTGTCTATCTCTGGCCTATTTTACTTAGCATAATACTCTTCAGGACCATCCACACTCTTGCAAAGGGTAAAATTCCCTCCTCTTCCTCCTCTTTTTTTATTTTTATTTTTTAACTGCTGAGCAGTATTCCATTGTGTAAATGTACCACAACTTTTTTATCCACTCATCTACTGATGAGCACTTGTACTACTTCCAAATCTTGGCTATTGTAAATAACGCTGCAATGAACATAGGGGTGCAGATTTTGTTACCTGGTCCGGGTAATTCTTCAGTCTCCAGGCTTTTTTAACATTGGAAACATTTGCTGTTAAGCTCTGCCCTCTAGTGGTCATCAAATGTTACAACAGTTCAGCATTTAACTACAGTTTCCAAATTTCTGGGAGCTTTTTAATATTATATGTATAATAATAGTGTTATATTTACAACTTCAGAAACTAAGGGATATGTTTAAAGTGTACAGAAATGCAAGTGGCTTTTATTGACTTCATATAAGAGATTAAAATTTTCAAGGCATTAGAATTATTGTCTAACATTCTTGGACCAAAAGCTTAAGATGCTGTGATATGATATGTAGATTTTGTAGGGGGTTGGTATTGATTTGAAGTTTTACCTGTGGTAAACAAGAAGTTTCCTTTGAAAAATTATATTTGAATTGTGATTTGATGGCTGAAAAAATTGGTAGTTTGACAGGAAGGAAGCTGATACGGGGTGAGGCAGAAGACAATATCAACCTGTTAGAGGTTCACGAGGCAGACCCCATGCCTGTGGGGCAGTGTGTGCTCAGCCCGCCTGGGGCACAACAGAGAGGTAGGAGTCGTCCTACGGGAAGAGTAGGTCATGTTTTCTGAGTTGGAAGAGAGTGAGGAAGTGATGAACCTTCGAGTGCTCTCGGAGACCTGAGATGGTCAGACTGTTAAGAGAGAAAGAAGGCTGAGCTGGGGAACAATTGTACTGATTGACTGATTTAAAAAAATAATATGTAACTACATATTGCTTTTCAACTTGCGTTTTTTCAGTGGACTTCTGTTCATGTTAAATAAATGGGTCTACCTCTTTCTTTTGACTGGCTATTCGGTATTACATTGTATAAGATACAATTATATTCGACCAGTTCCCTCCTGACATATGGATTCTTTTGAATGTTTTCTTATTGAAAACAGTTTTGTGGTTATTTAACAAACATAGTCATGTTTGTTTTATCTGTCATAGTAATTTAACAAATATTTATTGAGTATCTGCCATCTGCTGGTCACTGTTCTAGGGGCTGAGGATACAGACAAAACAATGTCCTTGCCTCTGTGGATCTTATATTTTGGAGTGGAGGGGTGAGACCATAAGGAAGACACTCAAGTAAACCGCATTAGGCAGTGATGAGTGCTAAGCAGGAAAGATCCGTCCGGGAAAGGAACTACAAAATGTTGGGGTAAGGAGCATTAAATTTTTCATAGGGTGGCCAGGCAAGGCCTCACGGAAAAGGTGACTTTTGAGTGGAGAGGCGAGTCAAGTGTGATGTCTCAAGAGAAAAGGACAGAGCCAGGGCAAGGCCGCGAAACCAGAGTTCACCTCTTCCACTGAGGAACGACTCTGAGGCCGGAGGGGCTGGGGCGGGTGAACTCGAGCAAGAGCGGTAGAAGCTGATCTAAGAGAGCAGTGAAGGGGCATGAGGCAGGTTGCATGGCGCTTGTGTGTCTGAGTAAGGACACTGACCTTGATTACAGAGGGAGATGGGGAGCCATCTCAGGATCCGCCGGGCTTCCGTGTTGCTGGCAGACAGCTGGGCGCAGGGAGAGCCACAGGGGGGCCGTCGTGACTGTCCAGATGAGAGATGATGATAGTTTGGGCCTGTGATAGCATTACAGGTGGTGAAGAAAGGGGACTCAGGACATATAACACGATGGCAGAGCCACCAGGATTTCCCGGTGGATTGGATGTGGGGTAGGGCACAGAGGAGTGACGCACAATACCGGGAAGGCGGTGTTGCCTTCAGCAGGGACGGCTCGGTGTGCACTTGTGCGGGAATTTCTGTGGGATAAAAATCTGCAGCCGAATGACTGAGTGTTGCTTACTAGGGCAAAATTAACTTCCTGGTTAATTTTGTAAAACTTCTAGTTAGAAGTTTTTGTTTTTCACATTTCTTTCAGTTTCCATGTTTTCTCTAATACGCATCAGTGTTTTTATGAGTTACTTATAAAAATAAAAACACCGCCTTATTTAAATAGCTTAGCCTGTTCTATAGATATGATGCTAAGAACTGTCTCAATCAAAATTATGTAAAATAAGTAGCTTAAATGTATTAGAGCAGACATTCCCAAACTCTTTGCTCTCAAGATCCCATTTCACTCTTAAAAATTATTTTTTATTTTTCATATATTTTATTGATTATGCTATTACAGTTGTCCCATTTTTTCTCCCCTTTATCCCCTCCACCCTGCATCCCATCCCATCATCCCCACACCTCTTAGTTCTTGTTTATGGGTTGTACATACCTGTTCTTTGGCTTCTCAATTTCCTATACTATTCTAGGCTCCCCCTGTCTTTTTCTTTTGTCAACATTTTCCTGCCACCACTTGCCCCAGCCCCACCCCTCCCTACCTCCCACCCTCCATCCTTCCCCCATGTGCCTTTATGCATGTTCCTTGATGACCCTTCCCCTCCTTTTCCCGTTATCCCCCTCCCTCCTCCCCTCTGATTATTGTCAGTTTGTTTTTTATTTCAATGTTGCTGGTTATATTTTTGCTTGCTTGTTTATTGTTGATTAGGTTCCACTTATAGGTGAGATCATATGGTATCTGTCTTTCATGGCCTGACTTATTTCATTTCGCATAATGTTCTCCAGCTCCATCCATGCCGTCGCAAGGGTAGTAGCTCTTTCTGCTGTGTAGTATTCCATTGTGTCAACGTACCATAGTGTTTTGATCTGCTCACTTACTGATGGACACTTAGGTTGCTTCCAATTCTTGGCTATTGTAAATTGTGCTGCTATGAACATTGGGAGTACAGGTTCTTTTGAACTGGTGTTTCAAGATTCTTAGGGTATAATCCCAGCAGTGGAATTGTTGGGTCAAAAGGCAAACAGTTTGGAATTTCCTCAAAAAGCTAAAAATGGAACTGCCTTTTCACTCTTAAAAATCATTAAGGGCCTCAAAAGAGCTTTGTTATGTGAGTTTTAGTTATTGGTTTATTGTATTAGAACTTAAAATTTAGGAATTTTAAGGTTTATTTAATTCCTCTTAATAATAAACCCATTGTGTGACTATAAATAACAATTTTTATGAAAAATAATAATTTTCCAAGACAAAATTTAGTGAGAAGAATGGCATTGTTTTACATTTTTGCAAATCTCTTTAGTGTCTGATCTAAAGGAACAGAGCTTGATTCTCATATCTGCCTTTAATCTGTTTGAAGTCTGAAGAAAATCTCGCTTTGCACAAATAAATAGTTTAAGAAGGGGAGAATATTTTTGTATTAAGTTATAAATGGCATAACGTTGTCAGTGTCAGGTGTAAAGTGTGATGATTCCATATTTGTATATATTGCAATTGATCACCACAATAAGTCCAGTTGACATCCATCTCCATACATAGTTACAAAAAAATTTTTTTTTCTTGTGATGGGGACTTTCAACTCCACTCTCCTAGCTACTTGCAAATACACAATACAGTAATATTAACTATAGTCACCATGCTGAACACTATGTTCCCGTGACTTACTCGTTTCTAACTGGAAATTTGTTCCTTTCAACCCCCTTCACCCATTTCACCCACCCCCTTACCCCCTAAGAGGAATACTTTAATAGACTTTTCAGGTGATTAAAGATATAACTTCTTTGAGGTCATGCTAAAAAGTTGTAGTTTTATGAAGGTTAATTGCAATGTGAAATCTTAAACCATATCAATGAACTTTTTTATTTTTTCCTTACTCTGTTCCCTTAAAAATCCATTGGTCCATCTGGCAATTTGAATGGATCTTTTACCCATGTGTGATTTTGTACCATTATGCATTAGCCATTTGAAAAATATTGGTCTACCAAGTTATTCAGATCTTTCAAATGTTAACATATTTCACTCTACAATATCAAAGACTCACATTTGTTACTATCACTATGCATCAGAAAAATCATTAAAGTACTGGGAGGCTGTCAAACACATGGTGGTAAACACAAGTTTCCCAAAATTTAATTTTCAGTTGTAAGCCCAAGTTTATCATTGGCAACAAATACTGTCAATTGTTTTCCTTGAAGTGACAGGCTCGCTCTGTTCAGTTTTTAGCAAAGGTCTGCCAAATAAACACCCATAGTTTGTGAGGCATTCTTTGAGGTAAAAACGGTGTTCATGAAAAAGCAGCTAGTTCAGCTAACAATTTAATTGCCCATTTCCTTTCCCTCGACAGCTCTGTGCTTGGGGTGGCAGGAGAAGTGCTGTGTGTGCTTTCTGTCTCTCACACAGAACAGTAAAGCGACAAAATAAAGTGAGTAATTCTTACTGCTTCACCAAGGACCTCTTAAGTGGAGCTGGCAATTTTTTAAAGAAATATATTTTTAATTTCTTTAACATTTAAAAAATTAACGTTTTACCCTGGCTGGCGTGACTGAGTGGATAGAGCTCTGGCCTGTGAACCGAAAGGTTGCCGGTTCAGTTCCCAGTCAGGGCACATGTCTGGGTTGCAGGCCGGGTACCCAGCTGGGGGCGTGTGAGAGGCAACCAGTCAGTTTCTCTCACACATCAATGTCTTCTCCCTCTCTTTCTTCCTCCTTTCCCCTCTCTCTAATAAATAAATAAATGAATAAATAAAATTTGAAGCAAAGAAATTTTAAAAATATGGTAGTCAAGAAATGCAATGAATACTTACCCAGCTTCGTGCCTCTCTTACTTGGTGCTAAGATCCCAGCCGTTTTACCCATCATTGCTTTTGCCCCATCACAGTAAATGTCAGCCCAGTGAAAGAGGCAAAGACTGTCTCTGTAGTGTTATGAATGCAGCTTTGACCCGACAGACTCCCTGAAAGGCCCCGGGACCCGCCGGCCACACTTGGAGCACCCCCGTCCCAGAGGCCCTCCGGCTCCGTGAGAGCTGTTAGGAAGCTGCAGAAACACTTAGAACACAAATCATCGCCTTCTGTGTACCTAAGTCTATATATTTTCCTCTAGCTAAGTATTTTTTTAAATCAACTTGCTCAACAGTTGCATTTACAGCTGAAGATATTGGTTATTAATAGAGAAGAGACATTCAATTTTTATTCAAAAATAAGAAAAACTTGAAATGCTAGCCTAGAAATAAGAGTTCTCAGCGGTGGGCCTGGTCTTTGCAATTGAGTGGCTTGCAGAGCCTCAGTAAATACAGTTTTGTACGACCAGGTCATTGCCTGCTATGTGCTCTAAAGGGATGGACCTGAAGCAGTTGCTGTTCTGCTCTAATTGCTTTATATTAAAACTGTGAAAACCCCAAGCTTGGTGAGGCCAAGGCCTGGTTTACAACAAAGAGGCTCAACTTAGATGGGAAAGTGCAGCCGAGGGATGCATTTATTTGGGGCGGGCGGAAAATGAACGCTCCCCTGATCCTTAAACTTGTATTAATTGCCACTGCGTCTGCCCATTCGTGCTCCCAGTGTGGATTAGCTGGCTGAGCTCCATGCATCCTTTATGTCAATGAAGATAAGGATGTGTCAGACTTTAGGAACGAAAACATGCTGTTTGGCCCTTCGAGGCAATTTCCTTTGAGTCCCAGCTCTCTCCAGATGGCATCTAATTGTTTCTTGAATGACCTCAGTGTCCAGGCTGCAGGAACCTGGTCTGAGAGGCCATTTCACATGTTTATTAGCCTGTGGATGGGAACTTACTACATAAAGCCTCCATTCACACTCTCAAAAGAGCTTTTTGTGCAGAAGAAATGATGAAGTGGGTGGACTGTTTCCTGTCACCACTAGTCTCCAATGGGATTCTTCGTTTTCCCAGGCCCAGGTGGGTGGTTTTCGAAGGGCCTGAGTGGCCCAGCCGAGTCCATGGTGGCCCAGTCTCCTTCCCTCTGTCTTCTCGTGGTCTTTACTGGAAAGCACCTCAGGAGGGCAGGGCCACGTCTTCGTCTCTCCGGGTTTTCAGAGCATTCAAGAGCAACTCGTGCAGATCACAGGAGGTGGGAGTTAAGAACCACTGTGTTCTGGGAGCCTCCTCCCACTTGGGAGCCCAAGTTGTTCACAGCTGAGAGAGTGAGGTACTTCTGAGGACCGAAGAGGGAACCACCCCTAATTCAGGTGCAGGGTGGGCAAGGCTGGTTCACCCAGTGAGGACCATGACTCTGGAGTGGCAAGTCATGTCTCATGCCTTTGCGGTTCTTCACTATTTGAGTGGGGAGGTCCCTCTCTTTTTGCAAATATGATGAGTGAGAACCCTTTGCCTGGGAATATGCAAGCACTGTTTCTGTGCAAACTGCTTCCAAATATTTGTTGAGAATCCCTGTGCTATCTCCAGACGTTCAGTGGTCCCTATCCTGTTCAGGCCTTGTTCTGGGCATTGGAAGGTGACGGTGAATAAGACATGGTCCTGAGCCCGAAAGACAAATACAGAGCTCACTGTAACGAGTGCTTCAGGGGCAGATGCTGGAAGGTAGCCGTGGAGCCGGGGCTCCTCACTGGAGTGAAAGAGAAATGGCACTGGGTGAAGGAAGTCCCGTCAGGCCACACAGAATGAGAGTCAGGCTCCAAGTCTACTTCTAGGTGTGTCCACCTAAAGACTGTGTAAGGAGCAAATTTGGGAAGATCTAAAAGTAATTTGGGGGTGATGCAAATTCCTTTTTCCTTGACTTAGAAAGAAGTCCTGAGAGTTGCCCGCCCAGGTTCTCAATTTACCTGGTAAAGTCCACCTGGCCTTCGTAAGGGACTGTCTCAACCAGTGCCTCCGAATCCAGTTTTCTGTCTTCCCACAGAACAGAATAAACTCTGGAAACATCCTCCAGGAACTTAGGATGGTGCTATTGCCTGCATGATGAGCGGGGCTGAGTGAGCCATGCGTCAGCCTCTTCCCCTAGCCTGGGAGCGTAGCTGGGTGGGGCTGGGTGTGGGAGCAGAACTCACCTACATTCAGTGGCACAGAACATTCCAACTCTATGAATCCCTCTCCCTTTTCCTAGCGGCTTATTCATGTCTGCTTTACCCTTGAAAACTCCAGACAATGCAGTTCTTTAATGGAATGTCCTTGGAGTAGGCTATGAAATGCCATCAGTTTCCATCCATCGCTGAAACATGAATGTACAACCCTGTTATTAATGGGCGTATATTATCCATGTTTTCATGTAACATCAGTTTATGTTAACTCCTTTTTAGCATTTTCTCAGATATAGGGATCACATGTTATGCGCATGAACTCCAGTAGAGTCCAAAACAATGTATTATATCTTTTTAAAAAAAAGATTTCATTTATTTATTTTTAGAGAGAGGGGAAAGGAGAGAGAGAGAGAGAGAAGGAGAGAGAAGGAGAGATTTATCGATGTGAGAAAGAAACATCAGTCAGTTGCTTCTCGTATGCGCCCCAACCGGGGACCGTCCCACAACCCAGTAATGTGCCCTGACTGGGCATTGAACCAGAGACCTTTCATTTTGCAGGATGACGCTCAACCAGTCAGGGCCACTGTGTCATATCTTAATCTCAAGTTTTACCTACTCTCACACTCATAAAGTGAACCTGTAAACTCTCAAACTGAGGATGTGAGCTAGGACATTTATGACTGGGAAGGGCAGGGCGGAGTGGCCCGAGTGGGGGACGGGGACGGCTCCGGGGAAGGAAAACATCCCTGTACTCTCAGTCCTTACATCTCCTTCCCTCAGGACGTTGGCTGCCTCATGTCAGGGCCGCTTTTGCATGTTGTGGGAACACACACTTGTTAGGCTGCTTTAGTTTTTCATTTTAAAGCTGTGGTCCCAAGGGAAACAGGGATCTTTCACTCTGCTCTGGTTTGGAAAGTCACAGGAAAGGGGACTGATTGGCCTAAGTTAGGTTCCAGGTCTACTTCTGGGCCACTCAGTGTTCTGGTCAGCTTACACATCCATCACAAGTATGAATACTCATGCCATGGGGTAAAGTTTTTAAATGTAGTAACGACTCTCTGCTATTTATGTCATTTCCCCTGGAATTTTCAGGATCAGAAGTATATGAGGCTATATTTTCTAATTGTCTACTTGATACGTATGTGAAATGCTGGCATATGAATACTAGCTTTTGCAGAGATATTCTCTTCTTGATCTTTTTAAGTCCTATCTCATCTTTCCATAATTTGTCTCCCTGCTGGTTTATTTCTGGGCTGCACACCTATTGCCTCCCCGCTTAATTGTCAGATCCACGTGGTTACAGAGAAGCTGCAGGGACAAGGGTGGTGGGGTAGGGAGGTTGTGGATTCCCCTTACAGTTTGGCACTGGAAAGATTCCCACATCTGTTGTCACAACAGATGTGAGGCCAGCGTGGGGTGCCTAGAGTGGGTCCAGGTGAGTTCCTGCTGCTCTCTCTGGCAACTCTTCCTCCACCCTGCCCTCCCACTCCGGGGTACACACTACCGGGCTCAGCATGGTATTGTCCTTTGAACCACTGACAAAAAGAACCCGTTGTCTGCACCTTGGGCACCGGGAGTGTTGACCATCTGGGTGTCACTTCTGTGGGTGGCATTGTCCTTGGCAGCTGGCAGCCTTAGGAAGTGAAGAAACTGGCTGGTAATCAATGTGGTTCTTCCCGTGCAACACACCCTCTGCCTTTTCCTGTGGAAAAATGGGCCCAGTCGATGACTCCGTCTAAGACAAGGGAGGTCCCCTAGCTCTCCAGCCATCACCCGTGCTATATGTTTTGCTGCGTCTGGCTGTCCTTAGACTCTGGCCCCAGCATCCATCTGTACCTGCCCTTTCCCATCAGTAACGAATGGACTAGGATCTCTGACTGGGGATAGTTCAAGTGAGACCTGCAGTCTTGCCAAGAATATCCATTATTCGGTTGGAAGGAGCGGTTGTTGCAGGAGCCACAGTTCTGCCTTTTGGATTTGCACAAGATAAGGTACGCCAGGCAGCCAGGTGGAATCCATGCTTCCGTTATCACATCCGATAGAGCCAGCCATTCTGAGTCATAGTTGTTTTAATTATTAACTCTAAGAACCATGTAATCTCGCATGCGTAATGGAGATAATAATACATGGCTCCTAGTATGAGTACTAAATAAGACACTACGGTAAAAGCTCTATATCAACACTGGCTCTTGGGGGCCTTTCATGTGGAGTGAGTGACGGCTCCTTCGAGGAGCCCCAGCGGAAAGATAGGAAGGTTCCTGTGACTGCTGCAGTCTCTGAGAACGCACCCCTGAAGTCCGCGGTTGGGAGCGGTTACTCAAAGTCAGATTTGTGGCTATTCTGCATGTAGCGGTAGTGTTAAGCGTTGTATGCAAACGAGGCCCTTCTACCAGCTGGGTGAAGGGCTTCTCTCACAGGTATTTAAAGCTGCTCCGTCAGCAGAAAGAAAGGAACATCGCTTGCCTCACTCAGTGTCTGTGTGTCTGTCTCCCCTCTTACCGTCCGCAGCCCTGCCAGTGCCTGACTGCGTCCAAGGTAGCCAGCAGGCTTCATCTGCCTTTGCTCATGCCGTTGATGACCAGGGTGTTCTCTTGCCTCTCTCTGTACCAAAAAAAAAAAAAAAGGAAAGAAAAAGATCAAGTAAGACCATCAGAAGCCACATCTTTAAGAGCTACTGAAAGTCTTTCTGGAGCAGTGGGGATTTTTATGTCACATGAGTCTTTGAGAATTGGGTGAAAGCCATGGTGGACCTCTCACCCGATAGTTTATATGCGATTTCCAATGGCTCATGGAAGCCCCGCCCCACCCCGCCCCCCAGGTTAAACACTCCAGGTCTGGACAATTCTCATAGCTCTTTGGGCAGGATGCCGAATTAACCCGTGTGTCACTCAGATGATAATGCTCGCGATCAGTTTACAACCGTGAAAGAAGGATACTTTCCTACTGAACTATTTCATTCAGGTGGCTAGGATTTGCTTGGAAAGAGAGAAGAAGGAATTAATAAGATCGCTTTCTGTTTTACTTAGGCAAACTTTCAAGGCTGAAACAAATGGAGTTAGTTCTGACTCCCCCTCTGCCCTGGCGCCGACTACCCTGCACCCCAGGGTCCCTGCCATGCTCACGTCACCCCCTCCGACATTTGCTGGGTGATCGGTGTGGAGTGGCCTTGGAAGAATGCACTGTAACTTTGGCAATCCCTGGCACTAGGGACTAGAGGCGAGGAGATGCCGGCAGAAGGCAGAGTCTGGGAGGACACGGAAGCGACAGCCAGCATGGCATCCAAGGGGCTATGCCAGGCGCAGCTCTAATTCTAGAAATGGTTGCTGTCAGTGTCCAGGAACGTGGGCCAGTGAAGGAGTCTGGCACATGGCAGGCAGTCCTCTGGGGACTCTAGACTCACGTGGAAGGTCTAGTCCTGGGGCAAGAACCTGGAGGGCTAGGCAGCGGGAGGGGTGAGGTGGGAGGAGCATCACGCAGTGCATCCAGGCAGGACATAGGCTGAAGCCCAGTTCTGCAACCAACTTGGTGGGGGGGCTGTGAGAAAGAAGGGGTGCGACCCAGATCCTGGGGTAGGGGCACAGGGCCCCCAGTCCAACTGGCTGGAACAGGGTGGACGCTGACAGCTCAGGAGTTGTGGACGGACCCGGCGGACCCCTGGGTGAGGGTCCAGTGTGCAGGTGCTGTGGACACACAGGCTGTTTGTCCAAACAGCTCCCCAAACAACAAAGACCCTGGGGTAGAAAATCATCCGAGACGCCTGAGCACGTGTGCAATTTTACTATGTGATCTTAAAACTCAAAGGCTAAAAAATATTTTAGGGATAAAAACAAAGAACTCCTCAAACTCCTCCCCATTGTTTCCTGGCTTTCAAGGTTCAAGTGTCACAGCAGTGCCAGCTGGGGCCTGTCTGGGGCTCAGGGTGCGGCTCCTGTAGCCTGACATTTGAGTGACATTTAGGGTGCACTCGGGCATGTGCCCTGCAGGAGGAGCCAGTGGGGGAGACGGGGCTTGTCCTTCCCCTTCGGAAGGGAAGGGAAGCTCACATGTGCTTAGTGTCTGTGTGTCTGTCTCCCCCTCTTACCGTCCATAGCCCTGCCAGTGCCTGACTGTGTCCAAGGTAGCCAACAAGTTCTTTATGTTATCTTACCTGCTCCTCACAAAAACCTCACCAGTTAGAGCCGCAAATTGAGGCTTAGAGAGGTTGAGGAATTTCCCAAGGTCACCCAGCTTGCAGGTGGTGCAGTGAGGACTTAAACCCACCCTGGCTCTCCCTTTGCCCTGCCACTTCTCAGTGTGGCCTTGGAGACACACAAAGATGTGTCTTGCAGCTCAGTTTCGGAAGATGTCATTTTTCAGAAGTGGCTGTGAGGTGGGAGAGCTAGTGACAGTGGAGATGGGAGACAGCGCAGCTGGTGTTCTCTGCCGAGCCTCCCCCATCCTTGCCTTGCGGGTGCCTCTCAGCCCATTCGTGTGGTGCTGTGCATGAGAGCGGCCTCTGAGGGCCTTTGGGTCGCTGTTACTGTTTGCCCACATAGATCACACTTACCGAAAGTGGGACGAAGGGGACCTAGAAATGTGTACAGCAAAGAAAACCTAGGAGCTGTGATGACAAGAGAAACGAATGACCGCTCGGGATGTGGTGCCTGCGTAGTGAGTGTAGAATAGAGAAGGAAGCTTGGGAGGTGGGAGGCGGATCACCTTGGGTGGGTAAGACTCTCAGGGGTAGACAGATGGGCTGCAGGGACATAGGAATCCCTGAAACTGTGTGCAAAACATTACAGTATGTGCCTTTCATTCTTGAGGAGGGACCATGATTTTCATAGACTCTCAAAGAAGACTGAGATGGCCAGCAAGTCTACTGTTTGAGAGGTTGGAATTGCACCCCGTGCACATTCCTTTGATTTTGACTTAATGCCAGAAACAGGAAGTCGAGCTTGTATAATATAGGATTTCTGGGGTGATACCAGGAAATGTTGATGGTGGGGGTGGAGGGATGCATGAGATGAAATTGTATGTGATAGTACAAGGAAGCAAAGTCAGGGCCGGGTGCTCACCTAATTTTGCTTCACATTATCAGTTTCACAATTTTAATAGCTAATTAGAGAAACAGAGATCTGTGGGAGGACATAGACCCAGGAGAGAGAAATCTGTTTGTGAATACTTAATCTCCTTGTTTATGGGCAGATCAATATCGTTTCCGGACAGAGACCATTTAACAGCCATACGCTTTTATGCCCTTGAGGACTGTGGGGGCCTGTCAGACTGAGATGTGTGCACCCTCATAAACACGCGCTCTGTGTGCACCAGCGCAAGCCAGCGTCTTATCCACAGTGACCCACAAAGTGGCCCAGGGAGCTGGGCCTGCCTTTCCTGCTCGCCTCCCTCCAAGTCCAGTTTGCATTCCTTTTTGGAGCAAGAAATAAATCACATTTGCATATAGAAAAATGCGTTGCGCTGCCTTTGACAGCTTGTGTAGCTACCGAGCCTGGCGTGAGGAGGTGACCTCGTCCCCAGCAGCCACTTCTCATTCTCACAGTTTCCAGCTCTGCCCCTCCAGCTCCATTGCATGTTACATGAGGGTGTGTGCCCTGAGACAAGGAGCTCCTCCCCCACCACCTCACCTCCTGGTTTACTGTGTGCAGAGTCTTGAAGAATGGCCAGGGGACTGGGAAGCTTTTGGGGAAGCTGGGTTGCTGATCAGTGTGCCCCTTCTCTGGCCCTCAGCTTCCCAGGTTCTTGCTGAGCCCACAGAGGGCGTCCTCGGAGATTTAGGAGTTGTTCCGTCCACGTTAACCTTCCTTCCCCCGCTGCGTCCTAGGACACCAGGAGAAACAGCATTGGCAGCATTGGCCTTACATCCTCTCCCTTATTCCCTAAGGCTGTCTTTTTTCCCCCAGAGCCCAGTCACTGGGGTTTAGTAAAGGCAAAAAGCCAGGAAAGATCCATCTGTCTGGAGAGGTAAAGGGTCTCAGTGGTTACCACAAGAGGGTGTGCTGTTTTGACCATGATGACTGGTGTTCACTGAGGCTCAGAGTCCCTGTGGGCAGGGACAAGCCAGCACTGGCAGCCTTGGGCCAATGTACTCTGGTCACAGCCCGCAACCCACCATGGGCAGTGGCACTGTCCCCAGGGCTGCTTGACAATAACCGAGAGCACCTGACTGCATGTAAGGTCTAATACCTCGATTTGGGGCCAGGTTTGGCAAGGGGAACGGGGGGTATGGGCAGTTTGTTTTCCCGGTGGCCCTGGACCAGGCGAAAGCAGGTGCCTGGTAGGCACATCTTTCTCCACACAGACCTCTCCCCTCATGCCATCTCCGAGAGCAGGTCACCTCACTGGGAACCTGAAATTCTAGTGGGGACCGTGGCACTTTGGGAAAGGGACTCTTGCACTCGCTTTCATCGTCTCTTAGCCCAAGGGCCGCTGCCGACAGGAAGCATGTGTCTGTGAAATATGGCTGGCAGGCAGCTCCTGTTTCCATGGTTACTAAGTAGGGCAGGTTAGTATTAGGGCTACCCAAGGAAAGAAATGGCATTGAAGGCAACGCTTGTGTAGGGGCCTTCCTCCGGCCCGCTTTGACCCTCTCCCTGGAGGGCGTGGGCAGCATTCAACCTGAGGGGATAGGGGTTTCCTTCAAAGGCCCACCTGGCTGCCCAACCCTGGCTGTTCTCACAGGTGGTTCCCTTGGTGCGGAGCAGCAAACCGCCCAGGTGCTGGGGGAGGGGCGGCGTGGGAGAGCGCAGCGCTTTCCCTCATCTCCGTGCTACTCTCTCAGCCCCTCTGTCCACTGGAGCCTGGAGCTGCATTAGTGACACTGCACCCTGTCCCCAGAAGGCCATGGTGTTTAGAAAACCCTGAGTCCAGATTTGATTGGTCCTGAAGCACAGGTACTAAAGTCATCAGAGAGTGGCCGCTGCCCCAGTGCACCAAATCACAGCCTTTTCAAGGGGCTGTGCGCGTAGTAGGTTCAATGATAAGACGTTAAAAATCTCTTACTTGTGTTTCCATGTGATCAGATACCAGGTTCTGCAGTCACAGGCTGGAGTCCCTGGTCCTTTGTTCTCTGCTGAGTGGCACGCAGTGCTGGTCCTCTG
Source organism: Mormoops blainvillei (assembly GCA_004026545.1). Classification (NCBI taxonomy): domain Eukaryota; kingdom Metazoa; phylum Chordata; class Mammalia; order Chiroptera; family Mormoopidae; genus Mormoops; species Mormoops blainvillei. Next base: position 7,603 of record PVJD01006924.1, on the reverse strand, counting down.
TTTCTTTGTAACAAGAATAGAATAATCATTGTGGGGAGAATGTGGAGGAATTGATCAGTGTGGATGGGAGACATTTAAAAGCATAACAAGTCAGTGAAGGGCGCTTCACTAATTCATGCAATTATCATCTTTAGCTGCAATAATCACAGGGTATTTTAGTCTCCCTCCTTGGCCATTTTGGGAGAAAATTGATTAAAACCGTTGAACATTGCATCAGACATTATTTTTGGTGTGAAACAGGCAAAAAAAAATTAAAAGTGCTTAAGAAACAGTTACCTAATAAGATTAGCCCATTCTTTCATCCTGACAGAACTAATTTTGAGGGCATTTTGGAGGCATTTCTTAGAGGAAGCAGGGAGAGCCCCTGGTGACCAGAGCTGCAAAGCTGCCTGACCTTTGTTTGTTTGGCTTTCACTCTGGCTCTGGGGCACTTGGCTTCATAATTCTATATAGTTTACATGCCTCAGTTATTTGCATATTTTCTTGCAGGAATGCACTTCATTCATGTGTTCTGGGGATAGGATATTGGAATTCAAAGGCTTTTGCTGACTAATCTCACGGGATTTCTGTGCAGGATTGAAGGAGCTGCTTTTCTCCCTTTTCTGAGGCTGGGGATGGTGTTTTTTAGCCACCTAGGGACTTTCTTAGCCTGAGGGATATGGAAATAGCTAGTGAAAAAAGGGCCCCTACCTGGTGTCTGTTGGCTGATTGATGAGTCATCCCCACAAAGGTGCTGGGGTCATGGACCCTGGCTGCTCATGTGGACGTACCCTTTGAACCCCATCTAATAGAAAGGAGGGCAGAGAAATGCTTCCTTGTGTATACAGTACAGGACCTTGGAGGGCAGTATTGACCCGTCTACTGGACCATCTTAAGGGCCCTCCAGCTAACAAAACCAACCAACCAGCCAACCAACTGTTCTGCCACCGTCGGTACTTGCTTTCAGGTTCTCAGGGGGGCTTCCCAGGACCCGGGAGTTCCCAGGGCTACACACCTGCCCTCCAGAACCATGGAGGAGAAGGAGTGAGGGAGAGAGCAGAAAGGAAGTCAGCCCCCCTGGTCGTTCCTGTGGGGATGGAGCCTTGGCAGGTCTGTCCCTGCACTGAATGTGGGGAGACTCCACCCTGTCTCTGTCCATAGCACCCTTGCAAGCACAGAAGCTGCTCACCGGCGTTGAGCAAACAGTTCCCTATTTTTACAGGCCGACTTGACCTAGTCCAAAGGCCGAGGCCTCCTGAGTATTTGACACTAATCCCATTGGATATTTTTCATACCTCCCTCATGCCTCATCTGGTGTTGTTCCTTTCTGGACCGATTAGGTTCTACTTCTTCCTTGTTGCAAGTTTCTGCCTGTGTGAAGTTTTAGAAAGCTTCAGGACACATTCCATTTTCCAGTGGCTAGAGCCACAGAAAGTTAATATTTGGAACAGTGGGAGAGGAAGAACTACAGGCAGAAACCTGGGTTTGATTAAAAAAACAAACAAACAAACAAACAAACCAAAACCAAACAAACGAACCAACCCAGAACCACTGAGCGTCCACTCTTACTAGAATGAAAGAAGAAAAGCAATTACTTTGCCTAAGAGGTGTTAGGAGGCTCTTGGAAGGGTGACGGCATCTTAGCACAGGAGAAATAAGCTTGGCCAGGTTGGACCTGAGGTTCAAGTGCTGGATCTGGGGTGGGCAGAACGAGCAATTAAAGCGAAGTATTTACCGCGAAGGAGGGGAGTGAGACAAACAGTTGGGTGAGAGAAGTCCACACAGCCTGTCCCCCCTCCTCCCAATAGACTGCACGACCAGGTGGGGTGGGCATGGGGCACCCAGGGTGTTTTCTGACAGACTTGCTAATTAAACAGCAAAAGGCAATATTGCTTTGCCAGTAGTGAGGGCTGTGCCAATGTTATCAGCTGCAAGCTGGCTGCCAGGAGCATCCTAATTAAAAATAAACAGCTCCGGAGTGGACTGGGAGAGTGGGGACAGAGATCCTGCCTGGGTTCCTTGGGACATCTAGGATTGCTCCTAGGGGAAAGGCACGCCCTGGTCACCTTTAGGTCCTTTTCTCAAAGGAGCCTCTGTCTCATCATAAGCTGGTGTGATGTGTGCTCCCTTAACCCCCAGGTACTGGGGTGACAAGCAGTCAGACAAAGCCTCTAGGAGCAGATTGCCTGGTGCCTTCAGCCCTGGGAAGGAAAGGCTGCCTGAGGGGCTAATGATTTCTGCAGGGTCTCTACATGGAGGGGACAGCTGAAGCCCAAAGCCTCTTCTAAGAGAGGTTAGAATTTCATCAGAAAGCAAGTCTGGTCACATGAGAATTTCTGGCACTGTGTGCATGGCAGGCTGGACACCAGCCTGCCAGAATTGAGTGAGTGGATCGTATTGGCTTCAGCGGAGGGGAAAAGTCCCTGCCTGGCCTGGGAGAAGGAGCTGGCTCACTCCCGCGGCCTCTGGACCGGACTGCGGGGTGACGGGCACAGGCAGCACGCAGCACAGCTGCCGCCGAGGGACTGGGGCTCTAATGCCTCAAGCCCCCTCTCTTTTAGCCCTAAAGAAAGTGTGTGGTCCAGGGACTGAAGACTGAAAGATGCCTAAAGAATGCAATGCTTTCCACGCAGTCTCGGCAGCTCTGTGCTGCTTCTACCACCGCAAGTCTTTCCTTGGAGTCAAGGTAGGTGTGGCTTTGGGATAAGGTACATCAAAAATTCTTTTGGGGTCTCGAAAGCATTAGCTTTCTAAAAGGCACTAGAGAAAGTTTGCAGCCTGCAGGCTGTAAAAACACAGGCACTTTCTCTGACGGACGGATTTCCATAAGCCGCGAGTGGTGTGCCTCCCCGGACGCAGAGTATGTGTTTTGGGATGAAGCTCTGTATTTTGGGACACTTTCAGTCTCCTGGGGCTGAAATTTTATACGAAAGTAGCTCAGTAAGATGAAACTATTTTTCTTCTTTCTCTTTGTCTCTCTCTTCCCTCATTCATAATGAATGTGAGGGGGCCCAGCCCCTCTCTCCACTTAACCTGCTGGTCCATTATGTCAATAACATATATAATGTAGAGAAACTGCCAAACAGCTCCCTTCACATTGCAACCAGGCTTCAAAATATTTCCGTGTTCAGCACTGCCTTTTTCTGTACTGCTCCCATTTTTAACCTTTGTTACAACGCCAGCGCCATAGGTTTTGCATAACACTATTTCGATGAAAATGTTCCAAGAACCTCATTTGACTAATTCAGGATGAGGCCTGTGTTCTATGTCGCCCGCCTGTGACAACACTGAGAATAAAGATCAATATGGGCTCTTGCCGTTTGGGGGTTTTTCTGCCTTGGAAAAATCCTGCCTGCCCCAGTCGGGCTGTGGACCTCATTTAGCCACGGGAAACTGGAGTCTGCGAGCTCTTTAGGAACCCTTCCCGCCGGGACGCGAGCTCCTGCTCCTGAGGGGCGGACTGGCTTATCCGGTGCCATTGAAAAAGCTACACCGGGGTTATGCTTTTCTGCTTCTTTCTTCCCAATAATGCTTTAAAAAAAAAAAAAAAACGCTTAGGAAAATTCAACAGGAAAACTTGATAAAGGGAAGAAGGCCCCTTTGTACAAGAATATACACTGAATGAGAAGAGGATACACTTCTAATTTTACTGCCCTGTTGCAGTGTTGAGTAGCTTTCTGACCATTCAGCAAAGTTCGTTTTTGTCTCTTTGTCAAGGAATGTGGAGGACGGTGAGGAATTAACCGTTGGTTAAAAGTGTTCTCTCCCTGATTTAAGAGCCCCTTTCTATCCTGGAGCCCAGTGGGGTGATGTGAGGACCATGTGGTTTCTGACCTAAATATGGATCGTTCTAGCACGGGGCAGATGAAGTCATACCATTAGCAGTATTTTAAAGCTGTCAAAGATAGACCGCGAGGTCCCAAAGGGAAGCGTGCACTTCAGGGATTGGCAGTAGGTCTTTACTCTAATAGAAGTTCTTTCATAAGCCAACTCCTGCTAATTCAGAAAAGTGTGACTCAGCATCTGGTATGTGAGGAAAATAGCCCATAAATATCCGGGTCTGAGTGACAAGATTCTGTTTGGATACCCCAGCTCCTCTGCTGGCCTGTCCTCCCAGGCACACGCAGAAGGACACGGGAGTGCATGGGGTTTGTCAGGACCAGCCTCCTTCAGCCTCACCCTTCCCTGCCTCCCACCACAGCCACTCTGGGTGGTTGACTGTGGATGGAAACACCCTCCTTTCTGTCTGGGCCTTCATATCCTAGCCCCAGTTTGTTGCACCTTCATAGCACAGAGAGGGGGCCTGACCTGCTCCCTCACCAGACACTGAAGCCTTCAGACCCAACTGACAGTTTCCCATTGACTCTCAAGATGTATTTCCCTGTCTTGTTTTGCTTAGTTACCTGGTAAAGAAAATCCACCTGTGCTTAAATCCCTCATCCTGCTAGTGTTGCCCCAGTGATATGCTGCATCACTTTATTGACTCCCACTTTTATTAGGGGTTTCAGGTCTTGTTGCTCTTAATTAGTTTCCGTCACAATTAGAGTTTCAAAATTAAATTGGGATCGATTGCCTGATAGCAAAGCTGAAATAAAGCTCCAGTTCTTGACCATGTATGTATGTTGCTTCCCCTGGCGTGAATTTCTCATACCAAAAATAACACTATGGTAGCCATGGTAACTTTCCATTTGGCCTAATCCATATCATCTCTGGAGAAAGTCGAATGTTATTAATAGTGTTTGTTGTATGGAAAGAAAATTAAAAATATAAAAGCTCCTCCGCTTCGTAAGAGACCAATCACACTGGTGCGTGCAGGGAATAAGATTTTATTTGCAGAGATTTTGCAGAATTTAGGATGCATTTAGGGGTCTCATGTGAACATGTATACAGAGGCCCAGGAAGGGAATTAAATGGGAGACCAAGAGCGGAGAGGAAAATGAAGGATATGCAGCCACTGCTGGCCCGCAAGGAGTCAAGTCAGAGAGGACATGTCCCAGCCGCACTAACAGCACGGCTGCAGCATCCCAGGAGGGGTTCACAGTGGCAGTCCCTTCACAGAAAGACCACTGGATCCTGAATGAGAAAAGGAAAGGATATTTTGTTTGTGCCCAGTGGGAAAAAAGTTTGAAATGAAGAGATGCCGGATCCATAACATCAGTGGCGCACATTCAAGTTCCAAAGTTCCTGAATGTCAAATGTAACAGCTCCAGCCCTGTGTAAGCACTCTGTCGAATGGCGGTGATGAGCGACAACTGAGCATGGTTCCGCCTTTGAAGGACTTGCCACAGAAGCATTAGGTCATAGTGTCCTTTCATTTCATTTGCAAAAGTTTTTCCAATGCCTGAGTTTCCTCACAAGTTTCTCACTGGAGTCTCAAACCCAGTTCTCTGGGCCAAGCAGGGCAATAGTTTGCCCCTTTCCACAGAAGAGAAACTGAGGCTCAGGGAAACTACTGAGCTGGACAAAAAGTTCGTTTAGTTTTTTCTATACGATGGCTCTAGCAGCGCTTTGTTGCCTTGAACTTCATTCAAAACAATTGTTAAACTGTATTGTGACAGCTGTCATATCAGTGTGCATTTAAAAAAAACTTATCACAATTAGTGCTTTCTGTGCAGCCATTTTAATATTGAAGAAGAAAGAAAATACTCATTTTCAGCATATGATGCTTTATTATTCCAAAAAAGGTAAAAGCACAACTAAAACACACAAAAAGATTTGTGCAGCATATGGAGAAGGTGCTGTGACTGACTGTGTCAAAAGTGGTTTGTGAAGTTTCTTGGTACTGTTGATATTGTGGCCAAATAATTCTTTGCTGTGGGGCTGTCTTATGCATTGGAAGATGTTTAGCAGCACCCCTGGCCTCTACCCACTAGAAGCCAATAGTGGGAGAAAGCTGATATACTCAAAATACCCAAATCAAGAAAGTTATTGGTGAAAATGAAAAATGCGTCTTTTATTTTAGGGAAAAAACTAGATAGACTTTTTGGCCAACCCAATACCTGGCCAGAATCATTTAGTGGAGAACCAGGAGTAGAAATCAGGTTTTCTGGCCTCAAACCCAGTGCCCTTTCTATGATTCCATATTAAGACCATAGGGTTCTGAAACAAGATGTTCTATTAATACTTTAGTTTGCAGTTCAGTTGGGAAAGAATAGCGTGAATCTTGGTTTTCAGGCCAGACTTCAGGGAAGCATCAGGATGCTGGATTTTGTTGGCTAGGTGATCCTCCTATAGGGGGGTGGCAGGCGCCCCCCGCCTATCGACTTCCTAGTGAACTACAGAAGGAATCTGGTGACAAGCTCAATTGATGACACTTCCGGAGCTGGCCGTGGGAACAAACTCCACTTCTCTGGTCCCTCACGTCTCTGATTTTCCTCATGTGTGGATGAGGGAAAAGGTGAAATTTGTGGCCTTATCCGTGGCTCCTCCTGTAGAAGGGCGGTGTGGTTGTGTCAGGAAACTTCAGGGGAACCTCAGAGACACCGATTACCTTGCATATGCAGAATAGCCCCTTTTCTAAAGGAGCATAAACAGAGAGGTTAGACTGCAGAGCCTGTGCGTAAGTGGACCAGTTAGGTCCCCACTAATCACTCATTAAGCCTATTGGCAGTCGTCCTGTCAATGAGCAGTCATGGTTAGAAGGCTGCGGATTTTAAGCATCTACCTTCCCATATGTAGATTTGACTGTACTTTGCAGCCACAAAGTGCTGTATAGTGAGAAGAGTTTAAATGGGGCTGTTGCTATTGCTGCATTTTGTTTAACTCGAAATCAATTCCCTTGCCCTTGAAAAAACAAAACAAAACACTTGGAGCCTCTCTGAATACACAGGCGCCCCATCTGCCCACCCCCAGAGGGTTGGCTCCCTGGAACTTGTTTCTTTTAGAAACCGCCTGTTGGAGTGATCATTGTGGAGCAAAGGTCCCACTTGTCTTCCCTATGACCGGTCCTCTGCTCTGTTTGCTGTTGTGACAGCTTGGGTACTGGTGACACGTCTCACTGTTGAAAATGGCCTAAGTGACCTTTGTCAGTGGGGCTGATCACCCATCAGCTGTGCAAGGTAGAAAAAGCTACTGGGGAAATATCTTTTCCCCAGTAGACTCAGTCCCTCCTCTTGGTGGCTGCTAGTTGCTCAGAGACCTACATGCATTCCATTAGCATCTGGGAGCCTCAGGAATCTGGTTTCAGCATCAGGGGAAGGACGGAGCTGTGTCCCAGCGCCCCTCCCCACAGACCCCGGAGCTTGAATCCTGGCTGAGGCCTTGTTTTTGTTGGAGAGATGTGGATGGGAAGCAGAGAGGAGCCTGGGATCCTGGGAAAATTCTGTTAGCGGGTTCAGCACCTCCAGGACTGCGGAGAGGTGGGCCTGTGCCAAACACTGGGGAGGGCGCTGGAGAGTCGGGGTACTCAGGCCACAGAGGTCAGCAGTACCAGGAGGACCTCTGTCATAGCTGTGTTCAAAGATGTTGTCAAGGACAGCTTTTAGCTGATGTGTGGTTTGGATGTCCCCAGGACAACAGAGGAGACTCAGGCTGGCCTGTCTGGGGAGGAGAGGGGCGGAGAGGAGGGCCTCATGGGGTTGGACACTATGGCAGCATCTCTGTCCTCATCTGGATCTCCAGTGCA